>JAQGBD010000471.1:0-29762 GCA_034698165.1 Punctoribates punctum | reverse complement strand
TAAGACATAAGACATAAACATATTTTTTAATTAAAAATAAGAAATCTGTTTATTTTGTTAAACCAATTCTTGATTTTATTATTCTTTTTTAGTTCAATCTGGGTTTACAATTATGACCAAGAACGTTTATGACAAGAATTTCGAATATTCAGTGCTGCAAAATTAAATTCATTAAATTTTTTTAGATGAGCAAGGCATAAACACCTTACAAACAAGAATTTATGTTATTCAACAATTTTATGGGAATTTTATTCTATTTAAAGAGAAGTCTCTTTTATTATTATTATTATTATTCAATCGATTTTCAATTCACTGAATTTGAAAAATATTTATTGGAAAACAAATTCGGTTTTTATGACATTTGGAGTATTTTTTCAAAATATTTATGAAATTTATTCCCATTTATTATATTATAAATCGATTCAATATTTTTATTGAAATTATAAAAGTTTAGGTGAATTTTGAATGAGCAAGGATTTGGGGTTAGAGACTTGGCAAAATTAATTACTCAGACACATGCTGTGTTATATCCAGGTTCATCTTATTGGGGAAACAAATTGTTTATCGATTGGATTACAAATGTTTATTCATTGTGTGTTATGCGTAAAAGATAGAGAACAGAATAAAAACACTGGACGTTCCCCTTATTTGAGAACATATGGAACAGACAAAACCAATCTTGCTAATGTTTACTCAATGATAACAATTTGTTTGAATTACAGGAAATTATGTGAAAAACAATTTTCTATTCAATATTTCAATAAAAATATACAAATCCTCAGAAAATTTGATTATTATTTCTTTGATTTAGAACATATGTGAAAACAAACAAGGTAGAAATATGGTTTTGTGGTTAGTCAGCTTGCACATAACTGTCAGGGAATTATAATCTTATTTGAAATGAGCAAACACCAATTTATCAAACTTGGTCAAATGGGACCATAATAACAATCGAATAAATTGAAAGGAAAAATCAATTAGTGTCAAGCACATTTACCTCATTAATCCTATTCCGCGGACAATAGATAGTGAATGCATTTAATGAATATTTTATGCCAAGAATAAAATTATGCTTTTATAGAGTAAATGATTTATTCAAATATATCAATATATTAATGATAGCGAAACGAAAATAAACAAAATAAATAAATAATTGATTGATAAAATTGATAGTACCATGGTAGTGCCAGTAATGTGCCAATTGGTGGTTGTGGTGGTGAGTCGGGTCGGGTGCCAGCGTTGCAAAAGCCGTCTAATTCCGGCGCTTCAGTCACTGATTGTTGAGTAAAAATCATAATTTTCGATAACCTTCAGTGACTGAAGTATCAAAACTAGTCGGCCCTCAGTTGACGGATGACTTTTCTCATGTCCTTTCCGATGGCAAAGCACAGCACAAATAATATTGATTTGTAATTATGACAAATGTTTTTTATATAAAACACGATAATCACAAAAAATAATATAAAAATCCCAATCAATAAGTGAGTTGTGAGTCATCCGAGTCGTTGTTCTCATTAGTTAATGGAAATGACTTCAAAACCAGTGATCACTTTATGAATAATATTCACCAAAAATAATAATAAATTCATATAATTTTGATTCATAACGAGTCGGTTGGCTCTGGTAATGGAACGGCCACTCGAGCACTGGGTATTGCTCTTTGTTTTTCTAGAATATTAGGCACAGAATGATATCCACAACTGAACAAACAAATTGACAGCAAAGAGGCGGAAGTTTTTTTTTTCGGTGTAATTTCATTAGTTATCTAAACATTGTTTCTGATGAGTCTTTTGTTGCCAACATTTTATACATTTCTCATTATTGCCTCCAATGGGAAGATATTTACACCAATTATATTCTGTGAGCCAACAATTCGAGGATAATTATGGCCTGGATTACACATAATTGATCTGGAATAATTAAATTAACAGAACATATGAAAGCGACTCTCGATATAAACGGCACAACCTTTTTATTAAAAGCTATTAAACGTCTCTAAGCAACCAAAAGAGTAATTTTCAATTTATTTTTCAAATATAATGTATTATATAATCATTTGGTTGACTGAAATTCTGGGCAAAAATATTGAACTCCTTTACAGAATTCCTCCAATGATTCTGAATGTTTGGGTTATAATAGAGTTGAGTGAACAGCCAGTGAACAGCCCCCCGCACAGCCCAAAAGCATAGCACACCTCATATTATACCCAAAACACAACATAATAGTTATGTAAAACCCTTCAACTGTTCTTACAGTCGAAGTATTAATGAAATTATATACAATCAGTTTAACGTAAAACTAGGGCTGTGCCCAAAATGCTCGCAATCAGCACTGGAATTAGTTTTAGTACAGTATTCGAGCGCTAAACTCGAGTCCTTCCCAATAGACGGGTCAGTGAACTGTAGTTATTGGTCTCGAGTCTAATCCACGATTGTGTTCATCACTAGTGTTCTACTCATAAATCATTTCGTGAATCAGAATAAGTCGTCTGATTAAATAAATAAGACTTTTGGGTAGAATAAGCTCTTAATGGTTGTCTACTCAATTGTACCTGTGCTATGCTGTGCTGTGCCTGTGCTGCAGCTCAGAATAATGAGTAAAATGCAAATTCTGTGCATCACATGTCCCTTAATATATGTAAATAAAAGAATATTCTGTTTTCCGTATTTCTCAGAATAACAGAGAATATTCAGTTCTCTCCAAAGATTAATCACTGACTTTGTGTTCAAATAAATGTAACAAATGTTTCAAATGTTTGCTCTTTTAAAACATAGCCTCAAATCGATTGAATCAAAAACAGTTTTATTTCACTACATTCGAGCAGAGAATTCAAATCAAAATTTCAAATCTCTATTAAATTTATGATTATTTTTAGGCGAAAAATATTATTTTTATTGTTGTAATCAAATAACAAATCAAGTGTTTCAACATTTTTGCCGGTTTTCAAAACGAAATAATATTTATTCAAAGATCACAATATTTGGGTTTCTCTCTACACAACTCCCTGAGCAAAGTCTTTGCCTCTTCGACGCCATTCTTTGCGGCAAATTTTAACAATTTTCTGACTTCACCTTAAGATTAGACCAAATGAAGAGTTATATTAAGTAATTAGTCTTACATTCTGGCCATCGATTCGATGAAATCAAACCTTTTTGGACGTCTGTCTTATAGCCGGATAGATGTCCTGCGGCTAAGTTGTACGCCGAGTGTGGATGTCCCTTATCAGCAGACTTGCGGAACCAGTGGAAGGCGCCCGAGGTATTCACCCGATCTTTGAGGAGCTTATGCGCCAACACATGCTGAGCGTTGTGGTCGTCCCAGTGATGGGCATAGAAGTGGGTTAAATGGTAGTGGAAGTGATCGAAGTGGTAATACGTATAATAGAGAAGACACACAGGAATCAGAACACAGAATACCTAATGTTATAGAATATATGGGAAGTGATTTATAAGTGAATTAATGTCTGAAAGTTAATGAAAAAGCAATTACTTGAACGGCGATAATGAGCGGTCGGTCCGCTTTCTTGCACTTCGCATAAGCTATCCGTGGCTTTTGATTTATTAACGTTTTATTAGATAGCGATTCATCAGAAGAAGCGGAAGACCTTCTTCGGCGACGAATGGAACCCATCTTTCAAAGTGAATCACTAATTGATATCTGATTTAATGGGAATTTTATCGGTATATCAATGTCTGTGTCGTTCACATGACTAGTATTTAGAGAGAAATACTTTTATCTATTGTTTTAAGCCTTGAGGTGAGAATTGGGCTTTTGTTTTGACAGTCAGTTTCCATGTCATTCGGCTATCCGTGGCTTTGGAGAGCACCGGTCGATGTGTTCACTCAACCAATACTTGTGGTAATAATCATTTTTCTGACTCAATATTATACTAAAAGCGAATGTCATTAATAATTAACGAAATGTTTGTCAAAAGCAAAGCCCAGAATCGTTTTATTAGACAAATCAATACAATGAAAATCAATTTCGTTCATTGATTTTAATAAATTATTTCCATTTATTTCATTTCATGTTCACTGAAGAAAAGCTAAAGAATAAAATTCTTGGTCTTTCAAAGACCAGAAACTGGAAAACATAGGAAATGCAATTCACGAACATATACTCCGAATGAATATTAGATTAAAGTCTTTTATTGATTTATTATGCAATCATTTAAACAGTTTATCGGCAATAAAACAATGTTTCCTTTAAGTTGCCTTGATAGTTTTGATGGCTCAACGCAGTTTTGAAAACAAGGTTATTATGGTTGATAAATACAAAACTGTTCCGATTAAGAGGAAGAAGTAGAAGAGAAGATCACTTTCATTGAATTTGGTTTCATCCCAGTTGTCGGCCCCGACTCTCTTCATCTTTAAATTTAATCTAATTTTGCAGACATTTTGGTAGAAAGTCTTCAAAACCATACAATTGGTGAAAATGTGAGGCATTAAATCACCGAATTTTCGGACTATATCTTTGACTGAGGGTTTGGCCCAAAAGGCGGCTCTTATCTCAAAAGTTGAGTAACCGGAGTATTTGTTGAGCTCTGCATTTGCTTGATAACATTCCTGATACCACTCGTAGTCCAATTCAAACTCTGACCAGAATCTGCACTCATTGTGTAAATCAGTCACTTCACCAGAAATGGTTCTAACGAGAGGAACACATTTCCCCAAATATTCGACAACTGTCCCGGGATCCAAATCAGGTAGGGGGCCAAAGAAGGGCGGGTCCTGTTCGGTGAAGAGTTGATGGGTTGCGATCACAATATAACAGAGAAACACATATTTGGCGACTTTGTCGAAAAATAATCGCTGTTCGGACTTAAACTGGATTTCATCTGTCAATACTTCATCGATCAGTTTTGAGAATTTACTCATTAATCCCTCGAAATTGATGGTAATATTCAAAGAGGCCTTTGATTTAGCGCTCATTAATTTATAGATACTGTCGATGAGGGCATCGCTTCCTCTCTTCCATTCGATCCAATTATTTATGTCAAAGTTTTCGGGTATTTTCGGTAAATCATTGTATAATTGTTTTGGATTTGAAACTGAGCCCAAAGTGGTTATAAAAACAGTGAAAACAAAAAAATTCAAAAATAGCTTAAATTCCATTTTTTCTATCAAAGAGTGGATCCGAAAAATTATTTTAAAACTAATGTCTGTTTTGAAAAACTCATATATCGCGAGAAATTCAATAAAATCTGAATTAAGTTTTAAGTGCTTTTATTAAACGTTTATTTCTTTTTGGTTCAAATGTTTTATTGAAATAATTTTACGTCAAATGCAATGGATTTTAAATCTGAAAATTGATGTTAGTCTTGAAAATTGAAAATTTTTGGTATAATTAAATCAGAAATTTTCTCAGATTTTTATTCAAAACATGAAAATGCATTTTAAGAACACATTCTTTGAATGTTTATTAGGTTTAACACATTTATTGACTTATTGTGCAATCATTAAACTATTTTCTTCTCTAAACTGTTCGGATAACTTCACATATATTTGAATAAATAGCGATTAAATTCAAAAAATATAAAAAGATAGCGATTATGACCAGAAAATAGAAGTGGATATCACTTTCATTGAATCTTGATTCATCCCATTTGTCAGCCGGAACTTTACTCATCTTTAAATTCAGTCTAATTTTGCAGACATTTTGGTAAAAAGTCTTCAAAACCATACAATTGGTGTATATGTGAGGCAATAGATTACCAAATTTTCGGACCACTTCTTTGAGTGAGGGTTTGGCGAAGAAGGCGGCCATTATCTCGACTTTTGTATAACCCGAGTATTTGTTGAGCTCTTTATTAGTCTGATGGCAGTCCTGATACCACTCGTAGTCCATTTCGAACTCTGACCAGAATCTGCACTCATTGTGTAAATCATTGACTTCATCGTAAACCGTGTTGAAGAGCGGAACACATTTTCCAAGATAATCGACAACTGTGCCTGCATCCAGGTTAGGCAGGGGCTCAAAGAAAGGCGGGTCCTTTTCGGTGAAGAGTTGATGGGTTGCGATCACAATATAAGTGAGAAACACATACTTTGAGACTACGCTGAAAATGGATTGCATTCCGGCTTTTGAATCGTTTTCACTTTTCATCAATTGTTTATCGATTATTCCCGAGAATCTAAACATCAATTCCTCGAAATTGATGGTAATATTCAACGAATTCCTCGATTTATTGCTCATTAAATCCCAGACATTCTCTTTGATGGCATCGCTTCTTGTTTTCCATTCCCTCCACTTATGAATGTTTGCAGTTTTAGGTATTTTTCGTATTTCATTAATTATTTCTTTTGGATCAAAATTTGTGGCCAAAGTTGCCATAAAAATAGTAAAAACCATTGATTTTGATATTGAATTGAATTTCATGTTTTCAATCAACGAATAGATCCGAAAAATGATCTCAAATCTAATTTTTGATTTTAAACTTATATCGCGAGTAATTGATTGAAGTTTAAAATTAGTTTAGAAGACTTTTATTAAACGTTTACTTTATTTTCATTCAAATGTTTTCAATTGTTTTCAAACCTAAAAATTATTGTTAGTTTTATAGTTTAACAAATTCTGGGTATTATTTGTTCAGAATTTTTATCAGATTTTTAATCAAGGTTTAAAATTGAAAACCAAAGGAAATGCAATTCAGGAAAACCCATACTTTGAATGTTTATTAGATTTAAGACATTAATTATTATGCAATCATTAAAACTATTGATTTATAAGTATTGAAACTATTTTTATCTTCAAAGTTGCCTTGATAACTTCAGCTCTTGATAACAAGAATAGCAAACATTTGTAAGATGCATAAGGAAAGCGATTATTGCGAAATAGCCAAACAGGTCATCACTTTCGGTGAATCGCTCGGAATCCCACTTTCTGTCAATCTTTGGCACCATTTTCATAATTAATTTAATTTTGCAGACATTGGCGAAGAATCGCTTCAAAACCATACAATTGGTGTATTTGTCGGGCATTATTCGCCCGAATTTTCGCACCATTTCTTTGATTGAGGGGGAGGTCAAGAAGGCGGCGTTCACCTCGAAGGCACTGTAACCCGAGTAGGCATCCATTGTCTTTGCGGTGTGACAGCATTCATTATACCACTCCTCGTCGAGTTCATATATCGTCCAGAATCTGCACTCGGCGTGAAGATCAGTCAGGTCTGCACAGCCGGTGTTGAAAAGTGGTATCACTTTATTCGTGTGTTTCACAACTGTGGCTCCACTCAAATCAGGCAACGGCTCAAAGAAAGGCGGGTTCTGTTCGGTGAAGAGCTGGTGTGTGGCGATCACAATATGGCTGAGAAAAGTAAACTTTGAAACTCTGTCTAAAAAATGTCTTTTTCGGAATTTGAACTGAATTCGGTCTTTCAATAGTTCATCGATTACTTTAGTGTTGTTTTGCATTAATTCGTGGAAAGGTATGGTTGCGTTCAAAGAGGCCTTCGATTTATTGCTCAATAATTTCCAGATTTTGTCATTAAAGTCATTGCTTTGTGTCTTCCAATCGATCCAAGAACTAAAGTCCAACGTTTCCGGCAGTTTCGGGAATTGTTTGTGTATTTCTTTGGGATCAGTATCTGAGCCCAAAATTGTTTAAAATTATTGTGAATTTTTTGGTTTCATAAAAAATTCGTATTCAACACAATCAATGGAATTTCGAATTTCAAGGCAGACAAAGAAAAAATAAATGGAAAAATTTCTATTGATTTCATACAAAAAAAAAACAAAATCTTAATTCTCTCAATAATTCGTTTTTCATTTTCAAACACTCCATTATACTAAATGATTATAGCATTTCCTTTGAAAAAAGGTCAGTTTTTGAATAATTTCGAATAAATAAATTTGTTTTTGCTATAGTCGAGGGAAATTGTTTGTGTATTTCTATGGGATCAGTTTCTGAGCAGAAAATTGTTATAAAAACAGTGAAAACAATTAAATTCAAAATTAAATCAAATTCCATGTCTTTTATCAATGAGTGGATCAACAAAATTATCTCAAAATTAATGTCTGCTTTGAATCTCAAAATGTAATGTTGAAAAATATGAGTGAAAATGCGTTTTTAATAATTTCTTTTTTCCTCTTCTCTTAGCATTTCCTAAACAATCAGAATTCTTGTATAGTATTTGTTATTATTAATAAGGAATAAAATAGACTTAATTTCTCTGTTTTTACAACAGTTTTAGTTAATAAAAGATTTTTTTACAAAATTGTCTCGAATTTAAGTTCGAATAATTTAAAATTCAATTGACCTCTCTTTGAGAAAATTAATGAATTCGTGGCAATCCTTTTTCAAATTCTTTTCCTTCCAGGCTCTGAATCCGTCGTACAGTATTAGTTGCCTCGCTCAGTTTGTATTTTATTATTGAAAATAAGTATAATTACGTTGATTTCATTTGGATTTTTTTGGAACTTTGTAAGGTAGAATATTTGCTAAGAATCAAGGCCGTTTGTATTCATTTTGTAAAGATTCGAATAAATTCAGAGTTTTGGTATAATTTTTTATTTATAGCGTCTGAATTTTTTTCGAGCGATCCCCAGTTCAATCCAAGACATATAACCCACCGATTTAAAGCAGAGAATGATTGAGCATGAAGAATTGCAAACAAGAGGTTATTGTTTGGTAGATTATTTGCTCAGAATCAGGGCCGTTTGTATTCATTTTGTAAAGATTCGTCCTAGACTATAAACAATAAGATACATAGAGCGGCGGCTCGATCCCCTCGTTCAAGCAGTAATTCATCAAGGACAAAAATTGTTCCAATAGTTATCCAGAACGAAAATTCAAACCACGAATTTATCATATGAAGCATATGTGAGAAAACAAAGCATTTCTGGACTTTAGTGAAATATAACACAAGATTATTCTCGAGAAATAGTCTTTATAAAACATTCTATCAAGAGCAATTCATCAAATCCGAGAGGGTAACCATATCAAGAATATGTGAGAAAACTAAGCATTTTGGGTTTAATTGGTCAACTATCATCTATCACAACTAAAGTTGTTCCTTATAAAAAGCGAGGCCCGACAGAAAAGGTGAGTTGTCCCGTGATACAAAGTCGTTTTTCACCTTGGTCAACTCTTCTCAAAATACTGCTAAAGTTGTGTTAAAATTTCAATCCTCGAATTTACTAATTTCCTGCTATTTTCCAAATTCTTGATTATTAGTAGAGTATTAAATTTGAGGCCAACCAAGGTCAGTATTCTGTAGTATAAAAAAGGCGTTTTTCACCTTGGTCAACTCTTATCTATCACAATACTGTAAGACTTACGTTTTACTTGAAATTATTGAGAACAACGACAATTAATTGTCAGTTAATTGTAATTCAGTGCCCAGCCGTGTGTCCCCATTAATCAGAATTGTCACTCCAATTGTCTTTTTACCGGATGATTCCAAGAAATAAATAAATTTTCATTCAATTCTCCCAATTATTCTTTGAAACGAATTTTGAGAATTTAAAACATTCATCACTTCTGATGAGAACTGAGTCTCAAAATCTATTTCAGAGATCATTGTTTAAACACTTTTTTGGTTTTGTGTAAAACCTTTTGCAATAAAATTCATTTGGATTTTAAACAAAAATAATCAATAATTTGAGTAAAACTCTGTTTAATATAATTTCAATTTATTTCTTAAATTATCAAAATTTTAGTCAAATATAGAATTTTTTATATTACTTCAAATTTTATCTCAATTTTAATACTTATTAATCGAAAAAAACAGTTTATTATTAACTAAATTGAGTAATAAATTCACTAAAAAGACTTCAAGCGAATCGAAGCCATTCCTCGGGAGAGAAACAAGTGGTCAGAAAATCGATTAGTTGTCGACAGTATTGTTAGTAATGAGTTGTTTCAGTTTTTTGACGACAGTATCGGTTTTGTTCTTCTTTTCCCTTTCATTCTTCGTCAGCGACGCGAAGATAGTCTTCTTCTTCTCGCCTTCCCTCAGCTTTTCGAGGACTGTCAGAGCAGTGTTCGGATTGACTCTCAGATACCGTGAGTCCTGTTTTCCATAGTCGGCGAAGTAATTACTCCACGAATCCATTTCTGTGAACAGATCCATGAGTTGTCGCAGTTCTGCGAAACACATCTGAAGAGAGCCCTCTTCGAACTCCCGGACCGGCTCTGAACTGGCGAACAGCTCGCACTGGATTAGATCCAAATTGAACTGTTGTAGAGCACCCCATGACATGAGTTTCGATCTTTCGTCCAGTAATAGGTTGAGTAGAGAGGAGGCGATGTGTTTACAGGCGGACAGACACGCAGTTTGTGCTACTTTTAGTGGCAAATTAGTGAACGCCTCGAAAGTGCTTCGAAGAAATGCTATCAAATCCGATATATAGGGCGACGCCATTCCCGGCGACTCCACTAACATCCAGTCGTAGTTCTCTAACTCTAAGAACTCATCGATCTTTTGGTTCAAACGGATGTAAATCTGAGACTCGGCGTCGGATCTGATGTCCTTAAACATAGACCGGCCCTGAAGTCGGGCCAAATGAATGGAGTCGATGGTTGTGGGGGTCAACCCGTTGGGAGAGGTGACAGAGACCAGCGACGACTGGTTTATTGTCTTCGATATAAAGTCCTCCAAATAGATGGAGGAGTCCTCCAAATAGTTTGTGTTAATTGTGATTTGGATTAACTGAAGTAAACCTAAATTCGGGTTTTTTATGAGACTAGAGAGACATTCACTAAGAGTTTTGGTCAGCAGAAGATTAGTGGCCTTCCGTACGGTGTCCTCGATCTCGGTTTGGCTGAGATTGAGGTCTTCACTGAACTTAAGACACGAAAGAATGAATTGTTTGACTTCTCTATAGATTTTTGGCACAAATGATGAAAACGGAAACCTTTTGGGGAACTCTCCGTTGGATTGAGTGGAGACCACTTCCGTCTCATAGAATGGAAACTCAATTATGATTTCGTTATATTCTGTCTGATTGTTGACTTGAATCGGATGATAATTGTCGGCATCGAAGATGGTTTTGAACACTTGAACCCATTGTTTCATAAGAATGTCGTTGTATTGGTTCCGCATCTCTACCAATAGGTTCAGAAGGAGTGACACATTATAGCCGTAGCTCTGAAGAGTGTAATTAAATAACATAATTAATCGCTTTATTTTGAGCATTAGGTCGGCGTCACTGCAATAGGAAGAGTGGGTCCGAATCGAGGCTATGATTGTCTGCAACGCGTTTTCCCAGACTTCGGCCAAATAGGGTTTAGTCACCAGACCTGTACTCGTGTTCATTATGTGGTCCTCAATGACGAAGAAGCCGACGACTCCGCAGAAGTAGTTGTGGTAACTATTGATGGCTTCGTTCATATGGATGGGCGACTGGAGGGCCAGCTTTGCCTGTTGTAGACGCTGTTGTCTGTAATAGGTTTCAAACTGTTCCCGAGCACCCAAACAACCGAATATATGCAAACATCGATACACTGGCGAGAAGTCGACCAAATCTGTGGCACTCAGCTCTTCCTCATTGCCATTATTCACATCTGATTCAGTATTTGCGGACTCTGTCTCTTCTGACTCATCGCCAAAAGGGTTGGGCGGCGGCGGAGCCCTCCGTTTCTTATGTTTCTGATTATGCTTTTTATTATTATTGCTGTTGTCGTCGATATTATTCTGGAAACCATTAGTTGTGGTGTTGTTGTGGGCGTTGCCCACAGTGTTGGGCAGTATCGAGACGTCGACGTTCTGCTGGTGAGCGACGGTTCTCATCGCGATTTCCCCGATCTTTACAGACAATTGGCGTATGTTTTCGAGGAAGTCCTTCAGGTCTGTCATCGAAGCCGTTTTGATTTGTTCCCGAATTTCGGGTATTTTAGTGCACATACTCTGCGCGAACCTGTATTTGGAGACCCGGGGCAGAAATGTGTGCTCCAACTGTTCCAATGTCTTGAGTGCCGGATAATAGCGTTTCTCTTCCATCTGTGACTCCAGTTTGGCGTACATTTCGAGGACTGGTAGACACTGTTGGAGGTGTTCGATGGCCTGCGATGTGTTGCAGACCACCCGTCGGTATTTGATTAGTTCGTCCGCTTTTCTTAAGACATTTTCGCTGGACTTCTGTAACTCGTTGTCGACGGCAATAATCTCTTGGTTGAGATGTTTGGCCTGAGGTCTGACCTGAAGTAGTTCGTGGATACAGTCGACAAACCCCTGATAGTGACAATTGCACATCCGTTCGATGTCTTTGTCGTGGTTTTTGATCCGAGCGTCCAATTTCTCCATAAACTTTTCGTGTTCGTCGCCATCGTATATGGCTCTGGAAGAAGACAATTGAAGACAATCAGTGGTTTACTCAAACAGTTTTCAATTGATTCATAAATTACACAAACTTTGAACCAAAACAATAACAAAACTAATGACTAATAAATGAAATAAAACCAAAACTAAGACTATCTCTAAGTTTATCTCTTTTTTGACAATTGGTTTGAATTGGATTTTAATTGATTTGATTTTTTAGTGACTTTTAAAGAGACCTTAAGACCAGTGCCACAGTATTTGTGTCCGAAGACTCGAGCTCTAAGAGAAGGTGATCCCACTGTTGTTCATTGGGCGGACCAATTGTCTTAATGTCTTTGACGGCACTCATGTCGGGTATCACTTAATTGTGAGACAATTTGTATTCAAAGCAAACAATAAAATAGTTGTCATTAAAACTAATCTTATTTTTCTCAATGTTTTTATTATTTTCATTAGTTTTCAAACAAATAATGTCCACATATTTGGCATTACTTTTGGTTCCCTATCAATGGCTTTCTTGTGAACTGTGAAGTGATTCCTGGATTTCATTGAACCCCAACTCCTAATCACTGTTTGACGTCTTGTATGAAAACAATTAAATGTTTGGCTTTTAAATTGATTACGTATTCAGAGACGTAATGATTGACTGATTAATAGCTTTCAATAGATTTATAGATTTTTAAATTCATTTAATTTAATGAATGCAAACATTATTTTAGTTATTATTAATGTTTTCTCAAGACTTATGACTAGTTTTATATAACTTTGAGATAATATTTTCTTAGTTTAGTTTACTTTGAGAAGAGAGGAAAAACAATTATTTGCTTTTGAAGGCAAACAAAATGTAATGAAAAATAGTGAACCCGTATATGAAAAGGCCTTCAAATGGCAGACAATTAGACAGAGAAGTCCTGACACCAAATGAATTAATTATTTGAGATATCAGTGAAAACTAATACTGATTTGTAATTCAAATCGAGAGTCAGTTTTATGGGTAAACGTCGTCCCAAACACAGAATGACACAAAAGGTTTCAACAAAAATACTAATTAATCAGTGGATCAGTTGATTACCTAATGGTTGGCCCCAACTGATGGAACGAATCCATTTCGATCTCTGCGATATACATCTCATGTCTTCTGTCTTTGATCTCCTGCTGGAAGCCGTCGGACACTTCCAACCAATCGAAGTCCTTCTTGTCTGTCAACTCCCTTAAGTCTGTCACAGAATAAGACATTCCTTTCATTCTTCTTAAGCCCTTTGAATCGTTACTTCGGTTGAGATTACTATTAGTGTCGTTAAATGTCTGGCCGGGACTCATATCGCCGGTAAAACTATTGGCTTCACTGCCGGCGGCGGCCAGTCTTTGCTCGGATTCGTGTCTGTCCAGCATTTTGTGGACGAATCTGTCGCTGCCTTTCCTTCTGATGGCGGTATTGATGGGAGGATTACATTGTCTGGTATTCCCTCCTCTGATATTCCAACTACTCTTCGATAAAAACTTTTTGTGATTCAGTTTTATCAGTGAAGCCATTGTTTAGGTATTGATATCTCTGAAGAATAAAAAGATAATAAATATTTATAAATACATAAAATTTCGAAATACTTTTTCAAAACAAAAAAAATATTATAAAATGTTTGGATTTTTGTATACTTTGAGAAAAAGGACAAAAAAAGACCAAATCTCTTATCATTTAAATAGGATAGTTGTCAATAAAAGGCAATAAAAAGACTGATCCGGATATTTATTGATACTTCTGTTAGAAGAAAAATGTTTGAAAAGTATCGTTTGAAACACTGATATCGTGTTTTATAAAACCAAAAACCCATTTGTCATAAAAAAAAGTATCGTTTTTGACAAAAATCTCTTACTTTAAGTATATTTTGTTTTAAAGCAAATGTCGAATAAATAAATCCAATAATAAATATGTGATAAATGGATCCGTTGTTAGAAATACTGGTTTTTCGCTATAAATATGGTTTACGTAAGACTTTTAGCTGAGAAGTGAAGAGTTGTCACAACAGTCGGTTCACTCCAAAGGATTTTAAACATAACAAAACAAATGGAAAGTCAACCAAAAGGACAGCCATTCCTGGCATTCCTATCGGTGTATTAGATTTGTTGCATAACTAAAACTCAACGACTTTTGAGTCTATTATTCACTGGAAAACAGAGCTGACAAACACTCCGGTGTTCAGACACTCCAGACTGGAAGGACTGCCAACAAGTGATGTGTTTAAACACACGAAATAAGCGCCCGGAGCTATAATTCCGGTTCGCCGGAGGCATAAATAAGTTTTCTCGACTCCCTTTCCCCTCACTTCACAGACACCTAACACTGTTTTTCTCCCTCTTTCCTCGGTTAGAGAACAGGTATAACCAGGTCTTTCAACCCATGGGTTGTTCCTTCTCTTTTGTTTGGATTAATCCATGGGTTGACCCGTTTTTCTACTTATAGTAGAAATTTAAAAATAGCTCAGATCTTAAGCCTTTAGTTTTTTTAAGTAATTTTTTTTTTGTCATTACAATACCTGTTCTGGTATTCCCTCTCTTCTGATGTCGAGTATGGCTTTGAATTGATTGAAAGTCAAAGCAAAGAATTTAATGAACAGCACATAAATCGTTTAGAAGTGAAAGGAGCGGAACGACTCTTCTATAACCGAAAGGGTCATTAAACCAGCATTTGATGTACTCTTGGTATTGTTGATCAGCTCTTCTTATATCAGACCAAAAGTCAGATACATTTGAGGCCATAACTCACTGAGAAATTCAATTCAATTGGTTTTTCATAATTGAGTGAAACTTCACTGAAAACTATGGCTTAAAAGAGTTGTGAGCACTGAGTCGGCCACAAATCTGGTGAATAATTTTTGTTTCTTGGTCTCCAGTTTTATGTCTTAATGGCAGCCAATCATATAATTAAGTTTATGGCCGGAAATCAGTGCCGAAAACCTGTATTTCGTAGCTATGACTCCAATAATAGAAAGCCTTGAAATACATACAATTTTTTTCTACCCAATGTTGCAATTATTCTGTGCTGTGGAGTGGTGTTCGCCCATCCATAAGAGCAATAAAAGTTAGCCATTGATTAATAAAAATTAATTATTTAATCGCTATTTTGTAAACAAAGAGAACACTTATTCATAGATTGTTTGGGAACTTAAATAAATAGTTTCCTATTTCGCCGACAATTCATTGCATAGTTATGTCTGAAATGATAATCGATAGCCAGAGAGAGGAGTGTTTTGTCAGATGATTGCCTCGATATTCGTGATTCATAGTAATTATTCTTTGGTTTAAAAACTTTTTATTTTCCACTGAAAATCATATTTTTATGTCTTTTCTAATGAATTTTCTATCATTTGAAAGAACTTTTGGTTTACTTATTATTATTAAAACAATTGCTTTAATAGCTTTGTTTCAATGATGAACAGAAACTAAATTACAAGTTTTCAAACTGAGCAAGATCAATAAATATAAGGCTTACGTTTTACTCAATAGAGGGAGAAACCTCTCGTATAGCTCAGTCCTAATGTGGATAGACTCTAGAATCTAGAACACCATAACTTTAATCGTTGATCTTGGTGCTCATCCCTGGCCTTTTGGGTAATGGACATCACAACTGGACGGGTATTCATCCTAATGAAAGTCCAAACTTCAAGAGTCCATACAATTTTCATTTGTCTCTCTTTTGTTTTTTTATGAAGTCTTATATCAATAGAAGTTAAATGAAATCATGTCTTTTGAATGGCTTTTGAGACCGCATTAAACGCCAGAAATGAGTTTAAAGCCATTCTGTGCTCTGTTTTCACTCTTTCCGCAGAATTTATGACAAATCTCTGAGGAGTGTTGAAGACTATAATCACTGAAACGGTTCAAAAGTTTTCAAAAAGCAAACGAAAACATTTCTTAATTAAAATTATTGATCATATCTTCAAATCATATCAACTCTAATACTATTGGTTTAAAACATTGAGACAAAGGGCAAAATATTTTCCACTTCCCGGAGCTTTTGTTGGCAAATAACTGGATTTTAACTTTACTCGATCGCTGAGAATTTCAATCTTGCAATTTTTAAACTCAAATTTATTCATACAATTTAGAAAATACAATTGGTTAAATTGAGACAGATGATTTTGTTTGTTTTAATTCTGATGAAAAATAAGACTTGTCGTGCAAGCATTTATTTGGCTGGACCAATTTGTGATCCACATAAAAAAATAAGCTTGGTGATTCCGAAAGAATTCTCCGATTATTACCACAAATGAGAAAAAGCAATGAAATGGTATAATATTATACGAGAAATGAATAATTAATTCGCTTTCTATGAGTATAGAAATTATGAATTATTATGATTAGAGTTATGGCACAGAATTATAAACGGATAACAAAGAGACAAATCAAAGCCTTTGTGTGAAAAATGAATTTATTGTTCAGTACTTACAATAAGTTTTGTCACATCTTTTGCTTAAATCCATGAATTGATAATCGAGTTAAAGAATTCAATTAAATCACGAATTCTTGTGGCAAATAATGGCATAAAATCTGAATTCAAACTCAAAACCATTTCCAGAGTTAACACAAAATAACACAAAACGTGGAATACTTTGCGTGAATTCAATTGATTTTATGTTATTTTGAGTTTTGTTTTAAAAGCGATGAAAATTGAAGAAAAAAGTTGCGAAAAGTTTAAATTGAATGCAATTTGTCTGACGTAGAGTTAGGGGTGAGTTATGGTCTCCCATTTGAATTGCAAATATAATTAATCCGATGGCACCACAAAAATAGTGAATAATCACTGAGAAAAATGAGACGAAAATAAATAAAAAAGTCATTCAATAGGCTCTGAGTTTGTAATTAATGAGTTTTAGACTAAATAATTGGAGCAATCAATTCATTCTTTCTATATATTGCAAGTGGAAACTCATCAGAATACTCTTTTATGCAAGCCTAATCTGTTTTACCAAGATAATATTATCTTTTCAGCAAAAAACTTTGATTATATTTAAAATTTCATTGAATTTCAGGCAATTTATTCAAAAAATTCCTAATTTTCATTCAATTCATTGACTGAATGTTTTGATACGAGTAATAAAATTTGAATAACAAACAGTTAATCTCAGTCTATAATAATCTGGTTATAAATTATAACTTATCTGTAAATATGATTTATAGAAAATGTATTGAAAAACAAATGTTTTATTCAATGAGAGCTTCAGTTATGAAAAATCATATAAAACCTGAATTTGTTTTGAAGTCATAGAATAGAATCAATTATTTGTGTATTTTCTCAATATTTGTGATGTTTTTTGATATCAGACGAAAAAATTCAGACTCTTTTCACTCAATAAATCATATTTTGTCTGAAAATCGAGGCAAAGAAATATGAGAAAAGAGTAAACTTGGAAATGGAATCAAATGAATAAAAGGATAAAAGTTTGAAATAATTTTTTTAAGTAAAAGATTTTCCATGAAATTGAAAAATTGAAAAATAATTCCCCAAAAGAAAGGAACTGAACGAAAATCAAGGATAAAAAGGTTCTATGAAAAAGAAAAATTGTTTTTCAGTTACTCAGGGATTGAAAGGCTTTTAAAATTCAAACACATCTAATGATTAGGAACCGAATTCCCATTCAATCCGATCTCTTGCAAGAACATCAAGAAAAATCAATTAAGCCTGATAGAAATCCCTGGAAAAATCTCATTGATTAAATGAAATTGGAGAGCCTGCCAATGCCCGGCACAACTTTACTTAGTTGCCTGGCTGACATCGTTTATTTGTGATCAATGTTTGTATTTATTTATGTGTTAAATGAAATGAGAAAATGAGAGACGAATTGAATGAAACAAATGAATGCAATGAATAACAAAATAACAGACAATAAGATTGGAATTCGGATTCACATGTTTTTCGAGTGAATACTATTTTCTTTTTCTTTTGATTATTTGTTTGCCATTTAATGCACTGATCTATTCGGAGACGATTTCCTAATCATACGGAAAAGGGATACAAATGTAGGGCCAGCCATAGACTGGAGACAGAGAGCACACAATAACGGGAATCAATTCAAATAAATCAACGAAAAGCCAAACGAGAAATAAGTTTCGCAGCGAATGAAAGCAGAAATCTATTAATTCAGTCATTTATTTGTCGCTAATAACTATTCAAACAAAAAGTTCTGTCTTTTATCCAGAAATGAGATCAGAGGAACCAATTCCCAGAGTAGGCAACAATTCCCCGAATATATTCACTTCTAAATTAAATAATACATTTTAAAAGTTTTGATAACAGAATGCTCTCAATTGAGTGCGAGGACTGAGCGCCGGAATCAGTCAGTCCTTAATGGCAACAAACTATTGAGTGGCGAATATTCTGTTCAAATATTACAAAACTTGTCTCTATTTGCAATAAAATCTCATATACTTTACACAACACTTCATTTCGATTACTTCAATATTA
This sequence comes from Punctoribates punctum, assembly GCA_034698165.1. Classification (NCBI taxonomy): domain Eukaryota; kingdom Metazoa; phylum Arthropoda; class Arachnida; order Sarcoptiformes; family Punctoribatidae; genus Punctoribates; species Punctoribates punctum. Next base: position 11,043 of record JAQGBD010000471.1, on the reverse strand, counting down.
ATTCCGTTTTCTATTTGCTCGGGAGATGACATCTCGGGCACTGAATATGGCACAGAATATGCCTAATATGGATCATTAGAGACACACATCGTATGAGTCACTCTTTATTATACATGTGTTCATCGCCTGACATGTCTTCGTTTGTCTAATATGGTAGTTGTGATAACCCATAGCACGGGATATAAAATAAATCTGTATATCGTTCGCCAAATACAACACAATTCTCTTTCAAAAATTTAATGTCAGTTCATTTTGGGCATCAATTTTGTTGGCTTTTCTTTGAGAGCGCACAGCCTAATGACAAACCCTAACAGCCTTATTAGTGCTCAGCATTATTCTGGGCTTTATTTCCTTGAGTCTCGAATTTTTTCCTTTCCTTTAAAATGTAATAAAGTTTAGGAAAAATTGTTTTATATTTTGTTTGGTATTAAGAATTGTTTGCTTAAGACTTGAGATTAGATCCACTTTTAGTCAAACTTTTTGGTGAAAAATTGATTTCAAACTCAATTAAAAGTTTTTATTTTGTAATAAATTAAAAGCAAAGAAAACTATTGAAAAGTCAAATACAAAGCCATTGTATTTACAAAATGTTCTTTTAATTAGAAAAACGTAACTTTTAGTCAGTTTTTTAGTTTAAAGTTTCGTTGAAATTAATTTGTAAACAAAGGAAAACCACTAATGAAATGCTAACAATGTTTTAGAAGTCGTTCCCTTTAATGAAGATTTATGGCAAGAATTTCGACTTTAATTCGCTCAGATTTACAACAGTTTTATGCTTTTTTGTCTAAAATTAACAAAAAACTACACTGGTTTTATTTTTGTGCCTTAATTACTCTATTCTTCTTAAAACAATGAATTTTTTTCCAAAAAACATTTTTATCTCGAAAACAGAAATATCTGTCGGAAACAAATTTCTATTGAAAAACATTTAATGAGAAAATAAATGCCTTTTGATTACTGAAATTGATCACTGAATTCGTGTGAAGTTCAGTAAAATTAAATAGATTACTGTCATTATAGGAATTTATCATTTTTTAGTTCCATGAAAAATGAAATCTTCGCTCAATTTTGTCACAAAACTGGATTTAATGCTAAAAATCATAAATAATTTTCAAATAAATTTTATTCATTAATCAAATGCATTAAAAACAAGAAAAGTATTACAATTTTGTCGAAAAAATAAATTCATTAATCAAATGGATATAAATTTTATACTGTATTGTAAACTGAGACCCTGAGTGCAATCAATTTTTGTTTTTACCCTGATTTCAATGGATAATTATCTCCGGGATTGTAATTTTGAAAACCTCGAGCACAGCATCAAATTATTCTGTGCTCTCATAAATGCAAAAATTCAATGCATTCCAAATATTTCAATAGAAAGTCAGTCATATATTCGGCTCTAATATTGAAATGAAAGGAATGGCGAAAAAAATAAAATTGAATTTTGTTTAGTCTGAGCACAGAATAAGATATTGGATTCAATTGACTATTCATATGAACCGAAATATACGAATATTTATTTGGATTTAAACAAATAAACACATTATTTGAAATATTCAGTACTCAGGAAGAGAGCGATTGGAAAATGGGATCACTTCAGGAGTAGTTTACAATCAATAGTTTCAATAGTCTATCGCACAGGAGTTGAATAACTTCGGGAACTGAGTGATTGTTCACTCATTTCTATTAACTGAGTTTTTGAAAGTTTGTTATGGAGTAGTCGTTACGACATATCGCCTATTGCTTACTCTTTATTCTGTGCAAAATCCCAGAGGAGACGACTGTTTGGAATTGTGTTGAGAAGCGTTGAGTCGATACTCTCTGCGCTCCGAAGCTCTTCATTACAAGAGATCAATGACTATATGCTATGCAAGAAAGCAAATATCAATTCCTTATTTCTGATCGGATATAATCCTTTTCCTCATCGCATGCATCACATCATAGATCCCAATGACATAAATATCTATAGTTTTCACTCTATCTTATGGTAGGCTTAGCTCTTCCAATAAAGTAATCATCATTAAGAGGTCACTCCAATAGCTCTGTGACTTTGTCCATAAATAAACGGCACTCCTATTAGATATAATGAGCCGCAAGTTTTGGCTCAGTTTTTATTTTTATATATTTTCTATGCCTTCCTTTTTGATCAAAACGTTTGACACAATTCTCAGTTGAGATGAAAAACACAAATGAAACGAATTTTTGCCCAAAAACTAATGCACTTTACTTACAGTTTATGTAATTGTCTGTCGTTTGTCACAACCGTTTTGGTCAGTCTTTCATTAGTGGAACCGTTTGTAAACTTTTTCAGTTTGTTTTTGTCAAATAACTTGCAATTTATTTGGGTTTTTCAGTTCCATACAAACACTCATTTTTAGAGATCAGTAATAAGTTTGTTAAACATTTTGACGGAAAAAAGTAAAACCAAACAAACGTCTGATAAATAGACCTCTTATTTAGTAAATTAATAGAAAACTAATAATTTTAATGTCAGTAATAAATGTTTTGATTGATTTTTATTAGACTTTGTTTATCACAAAACTTTTTATAAGACGTCTATGACTCCACTTAATGACCATATTTTCAGTGAATGTCCTTCTCTTGCAGTCAGTGGTGTCTGAGCTCAACATTTAGAGCCCTTTCATTGAATTCAAGACACGAATAATATTTTCAATTCCTCTAAATTCTTATCTCTATTACAAAACCGGTTCTCATATTTTTTGTTTGTTTATTGAGTTTTTGGGAAATATTTTAATTGCTTTGCTTTTTATTTTTGTTTCTTTTGAGTGAAGGGTAAAAGTCCACAACAAATATGAATATATCTATATATCTATGAAATAATTACTATCACTGAATATGAGATAAGACTTCTGAGAAAAATCTATTTTCGCTTTAGTCACGAATTAGATTATTATATGAGTTGTGAATCTAATTGATAGCAATTCTCCGTTCGTGTTATGTAAAGTCTGCCAAATGTTGATCTATTGATTACTCTGTAATCTGTCAATTGGCTGCTATTTCGTGATTAATAGCCTATAGATTAATCATTTGAAGTCGAATATGTGATTATTTCGAGTTTAAGACATGTTATAGGAATATTCACCCAGAATAGAGTGGAGTCGAAAATCTCAAATATAGACTTCGAGGTAGAAAAGTGTCTGACATTTGAGGAATAGATTGAAGTGTTTTTGACTCACGAATGACTGACTTTTAATTAAAAGAATTCGCTCAATAGTTGTCTCAATTTTGGGACAATTTAAAAAAAGGATTACAATATGAATAAAAGTTTCAATCAGATAATATAAAACATCTAGAATATATATACTGTATGTATATAATTGTTACAAATAGAAAATTTAATCGAGCTTGTTTAGTTTTTTAATAAAATTACCACAAATTTTCACTAGATTTATTATAACAAGAAAATAGAAACTAATTCAAATTATATAACCATGGTTTTCTGATAAAAAATCATAACTATCAGTAAGCATACCTTAAAAACCTGGCTTGTTTATCTTTTATAACAGTTAATTAGACTGACTTTTGGAAACTGGATTGAAATGCAAATAAATGGATTGCATTTTTTACGACGATAACGTAGTTTCTCGGAGTATATAAATTGGTCGTCGCACCCCCTGGCCCCCTCCCCCTCCCCCGACTCTTTACTAGCAGCGAGATTTTGGATTTCATGTAGGAATTTCTTTATTAGCAGCGAGAAATTGGTTTTCATATGCCTGGGACCCATAGACAATGCCTTAAGCTAGTAAAATTTCAATAGGCCCCATATATAAGAGACCATACCCAGGGATAAAAAAAATTTAATTGAACATAAAGTGGTTATCGTCGTCTACATATCCTTCGCTGAAGCATTTTTTATTATTAATCATATTTTATTAAACAAGGCTCTCATACAGTGCGACCAAGTCATTTTGAATCAAACTGTGACAAAAAGGTACCACGTATTTTAAGCGTCTACTTATAATATTTCAAAATTATGTAGAGCGGATGATTTGTCCTAGTCTATTTCCTTGATTTAATATCAAAATCATATCGATTTCCACTTCTTTAGTATTATTTTGTTGAAAAATTCATTACTTAATTGAAAATAATTAGTAGTTTGAATAATTTTCAACCCGGATCACATGGAGGTTTCGAGCGACTATCCGCCGGAACTATGCCAGACAGTAAAATCCGTGACAATCCTGGCTGGGCCGGGGCGCCTTGTCACACTGCTATCATAACAACTGGGAAATTAGATAACAAGCAAAAAAAAAAAATACTATTTAAATAGAGAAAAATGACGAAAAAATCGCATTTAGAAAGAGTTCTCAAATGTGTTCTTTGAAATACTAGTGAAAATAAATAATGTGTGACGATAAAAATTTTATTCGACTTGTCAATGAGTTGCAAGATAAACTTCTTCCTCTGGGAATTAAGAACTTGCCCTTTAATTTGCCACAAATTGCAGTGATTGGCGGACAATCTGCCGGAAAGTCAAGTGTTTTGGAAAATTTCGTGGGAAAGGATTTCTTACCAAGGGGAAGCAATATCGTCACTCGAAGACCACTTGTTCTCCAACTCATCAATAATAAGGACCCAAAATGTAAAACATTTTTCAACTGATTAATGTTAAAACAGAATTTTGTTAGCCTTTGGAAAGTTTCTTCATATTCCGGGCAAAAGGTTTTATGACTTCAATCAAATCAGAGATGAAATCACTGCCGAAACTAACAGAGAAGTCAAAGACAATTACGGAATATCATCGAAACCAATCAATTTGAAGGTATACTCACCCGATGTGTTGGACCTGACTTTAGTGGATTTGCCGGGGATGACCAGGGTTCCCGTCGGAGATCAACCTTTAGATATTGAAAAAATAATCAGATTAATGATTCTCGAATATATTAGTCAAGAAAATTGTCTAATTTTAGCAGTAACTGCAGCAAATCAAGGTAAATTCTATTTAAAAACTAAATCAAAGTACTCAGCTTATTTTAATTTCTTTAGATTTGGCCACTTCTGACGCATTAACATTGGCCAAAAAGGTAGATCCCAATGGCGAGCGAACAATAGGTGTACTGACCAAGTTGGATCTCATGGACGAGGGTACAAACGCAAGGAATATACTAACTGGAGAACACTTACCACTTAAGATGGGTTACATAGGAATTGTCAACCGTTCCCAAAAAGACATCGACTCCAAGAAGAATATGAAACAGGCGTTGGCTGACGAACAGAAGTTCTTCCTCTCTCACCATTCTTATAGAGATATAGCCGACAAACTCGGAGTGGCGTGTCTCCAGAAGTACCTGCACAAGGAACTTACTAACCATATCATTAAAATTCTTCCACCACTTGAATGTAATCTTCAGACAGAGTTAAATAATTCGAATGAAAAATTAGAGAGAACTCAGAACTCGGACCAAGAGACTGACTATCACTTGATTTTATCGAAAAGTTTTAGTCAATTTAGAAATAATTATCAGAAGAATGTCGGAGGAAAAGGACGTAAACCTGATCTGAGAAGTCTGAGTGGAGGCGCCAAAATCAATCTTATCATGAACAAAACATTTGCCGAAGAAATCAATGGAATGAAAATCAATGAAAAAGAGATAATGAAGGAAATCGCGACCGCAATATTGAATGCCCCTGGTTATAAATTGGCCCTAAACACTCCCGATATCGCCTTTGAAGCTGTGGCTGAAGACAAAATAGGTTTTATCTGAAAAAAAAATCAAAACATATTTACCAACATCACTTTATTTTACCTAGAACAATTTCATAAGCCCTCAACGGCTTGTGTGGAATGGGTTTCACAAGAGTTGGAAAATATAATCAAAGAGAGCGCTAATAAAATCAGATATCCGTATCTAAAGTCAGTTTCAAACACTTTTAAAAATATGTGCTAGGGTGGGTCTGTCCTTTTGTCCCCGAGGTCGAAATTTTAACATTATTGCCCCTCCCCTAAAGCCCATTACCCCCATAAATTCTCGGAACTAGCACATCCATGGTTTTAAACATTACCATAGTAGTTATAAATAATATAAAACTAAAAATATTTAATTGAATTTGTTTTACTCTTTTCTTTTTTATTAATTTTAGACGTTTGTTTGCAAAACTAACCCTGGAGAATCTTCAGACATGTAAGAAGAATTGTAAGGCAAGGGTCGACCACTTCGTTAAGAAGGAAAAGTCATATATGAATACAATCCACGAAGATTTTGATGTCATCCCCAATGCAGTTAACAATATCACACAAAACCCCCCAAACTATACAACACAACAGCCCCCAAATAATAAAACAGAACAGAATCCAAACTATAGAACAGAACAGAACCCAAACTATAGAACAGAACAGAACCCAAACTATAGAACAGAACAGAACCCAAATTATAGAACAGAACAGCACTCAAACACTACAATACAAAAGCCCATAAACTATACAACACAACAGCCTCCAATCAATACCACACAAAAGCCCCCAAACAATACCACACAACAGCCCCCAATCAATACCACACAAAAGCCCCCAAACAATACAACTAAACAGCCACTAAATAATAACTTGCCCCTTGGTAAGGCACAAATTCAAGCATTAGCACAAGTTATTGAGAAGAAAACTGAAACGAATGAGAACTCATCGAAGTCGGGTTGGATTACATACAAAACCGATGAATATTGGTTTCAGCTGAAGGACCAGAATTTGTCCTGGTACACTGATGAAACCAAGGCTACAAAAGTGAACTCAATCTCGTTGTTGAGTGCCAAGATCGACCAAAACCATAATAGGGATGCGAATACTCTGACCCTTCAACTTCACAAAAGGTGATAATATTCAAAATAGGCGTGTTTTGTAATATTTTGATTATTTTGAGCAGGGCCAACACATTTTTCAATGATATCAATTCGTTTGAACTGAATTTCGAGTCTTCAGATGAGGCGGAAAAATGGATCAAATGGTTGAAAGAGTCGGGGGTTAAGCCTTTGAATGATAATATGGGTGCAAACGACCAGAATAACAACGAATATAATGAGTCGAACGGTTCCGACACACCGTTGTATGTGAGGAAAGTGCAGATGGCAAACCCCGATCACATTATGCCACATGTTGACAAGGTCAAAAGACAGGTGGACTCATATTTTCTAATGATGAAGAAAAAATTCAAGTGAGTCTTGCTCATTTTATATACAATTTATAAAGAATACACTACACCTCAGAGACAATATTCCGAAGTTATGTGCCATCGAAATGATAGATTCAATCGATGAGTTTATTGCCGATTATCTCCCAAACAAAGCTGCTGGCTCAATCAAATGCATGGATGACATTATTAAAGGAGATCCAGAAGAAGAGCTTCGAAGGGAATTGAATCATAAGATTTCGCTTTACTCAGAAGTAATCGATGTAATTGACAAGTTCAATCAATTTAATGTCGAATAAAACTTAATCCAAATGTTTTCAATTATTTTCTCCCAATTTATAAATTATTTTATTTGAATTTATTGACAATGTTTTGGAAAATATCATTAAAATAAAAAAATTCCGACATAACATTCAGTATTTGAACAGGAACCTTTAATCAAATATCTAGTTAACATAATAGGTTATCTGACAAAATCATTTCACAGATATTAGATTTTTTGCTACATTTTTGGATCAAAATATTGTAATTAATTTCAATTTATTAACTTTTTTTTAATAAGTTTCAAAACATGAATAAAATTTCACTAAAATGTAAACTTATTTTATTGATTAAAATTTTGATAATTGTTTTGTGCATTTCGTGTCTTATTTGGCAAACGGGAAAACTAATTGAACAGTATATGAATCGACAGACTGTAGTCAATGTCCAGTTGGAGACCATTAAGTATAATAAGATTCCGGCCATAACTCTATGTTATCCCCGACTGCTGTCAATGCAAAGGGTTTTGAAAAGGTTTCCACAATTGAGAGCCAGATTTGATGAAATCCGGGAACAAATGAAGAATAATTCTGAAAAATTTAAAAAAACTAAAATTTTTAATCAATTTTATCGAAATATAACTAATTTTGTGGAAAACAGTGACCTTTCAATCGATAACTTATTTGAAATGAGTATTCCCTTCGAGTTTAGTAAACAACGATTGAAACCTATTGTAGTGAAACTTAAAGGTATTGAACGCCAACCCAACGGATCACTCAATAGATTGGGAGAAATGACCGAAACCGAGCTCGAACCAATTGAGTCTATGGTGTTCCCCATTGGACGACAGGGCAGCAAATGTTTCACATTCTTTCATCATTTGAATAAAGAGATCAGAAAATATCAAATCGATATCAAAGAGATTTCAATTAAGGTTTGATTTACAATAAAAACTGAACTTTCATCTAATTTTGATCTAGATATATCACGACGAGGAATGGTTCCCTCTTCAAGAATACGGGGTCTCTAATGAAGTGACCGAATCATCAATGATTGCCTTCTCTATGCATTCACCCGAAACATTTGTCGAGGAACTAAACGGGGACAATTTCAGACATCTCAAAGCTGGCAAAACATACGAAATGATTTACAACCGACTGAAGACTATTCTTCTGGAACCGCCTTATAAGACAAACTGCAGATACTATTCATTGGACGATAAGACTGACATCAAAATGCGCTCGGATTGTGTCAATCAATGTATTCAAGAAAAGCTAAACAACAAGTGTTTTAATTATTCCCAAAAACATGATTCCAAGAACCAAATAAAATGTCTCTTCAGATCTGATGCTCTCTGGAGGGAAGACTACTTCCATAACAAGAGATCTGTAATTGAATTCTGTCCCAAATTTTCGGAATCACCGAAACTGTTAACAATCGCTAACATGCTTTGCATCGATAGAAACATCGGTCACCTGAACAGCAAATGCGAGCACAGGTGTCAACCGGTGTGTGTCGACCGATTCTATGACTACCATTTGAATTACAACATCAAGCACAACCTAACCAAATGGTTTCGTGAAAACGGGAACTTAATTGTCTCGATAAGTATATCTCACGACCAATTGCCAGATCAGATCACTCAACACATTCCTGAGATGACATTCACACAATTCGCGGCCAGCTTTGGGGGTCTTTTTGGGATGTGGTTGGGTTTGTCAGCCCTCGCTATTCTTCAATATCTACAGAAACTAGTCTATCAACATTTTAATAAATCAGTTCTAAAGAATTCTGGGTCTTTTGATTTAAACTTGATTTGAATTGATCATAAATAAAAATAACTAGATTAATTTCTCTTTAAAAAGATTTTAGTCTTTGGTTGCATTTTATTTGATTTTTTTCAATTCCGTACAAAAATTATTTTAATTGCTTTATATCTTATTTTTGTTTTTCTTGAAGTATAAAAGTCGTCAACAAATATGAATATATCTCTGAAATAATTATTATCACTGAATATTATATTACTTAATATTATGTGATAATGAGATAAAGACTAGACGTGAAGCAATTAATCAATCTAGATCACTTCAAACGTATGACTAATAATATTAGTATTATTTGAGTCTCAATTCATTCAATTGATTGAAGTAAAAAATTATTGCTAATAATTCAGTGAATATGTAAAGTCTGTCAAATTTTGATCTCTTGATTACTTTAAGATCACTGGTCAGTCATTTAGTGATTAATAGCCTAAAGATTAATCATTTGGAGCCCAATATGTGATTATTTCGAGTTTAAGTCATATTATGGGAATATTGACCCAGAATAGAGTGGAGTAGAAAATCTCGAATATAGACTTCGATGTAATTAATAATATAAATGTGTCTCACATTTGAGGAATAGATTGAAGTGTTTTTGACTCACGAATGACTGACTTTTAATTCAAAAGAATTCATTCAATAGTTGTCGAACTTATGGAACAATTTAAACGAAGGTTTTCAAAATATAAAAAAATCTAGAGCATTTTAGAATACGAAGGAATTGTTTCAAAGGTATTGATAAGAAAAAATAGACAAGATTAAATATTTCCGGTGGTGCAATCATTCTGAAGAATATGTCTACAAAACAAATGAAATCAAATGATTGCAATATTATTCGGAAATTTTATTATCTAAATTACAACAACTAAGGAAGAGCTCAGACCCAATCGACTTGTCGTGTGGCGATGGGACACAGAATATCATACCAACAAAATATCGAATTTGAACTTTGAATTCATTATTTTATTTGTTTAAACAATAATTTGTTTGAGTTATTGTTTAAATTATTGTGAAATAAATCTGATATTTTGTTGATATCATATTCTGTGTTCAATCGCTACCCACGAGTCGATTGCATCTGAGCTCTTCCGCTCACTTTGCAATCTATCGGTACTGACGATGGAAAGCAGTGAAATTCGTTTATCTCTTTAGGGTAAAGGAATAAATGCAAATCTTTAATTGCTAGGTGATTATAAAGGCTTTTATTTGATTAAACAATAGAATATATAAAGATATTCATTCATAAAATTATCGCATCAAAGGTTGGCTTCAATTCTGTATAATTATTTTTGAAATAATGACTTCTGAAACAAAGAATTTGATCAAGCTCGTCAACGAGCTCCAAGATAAACTTCTTCCATTAGGAATTGAAAATATATCAATCAATTTGCCACAAATTGCAGTAATTGGCGGCCAATCGGCCGGAAAATCAAGTGTTTTGGAAAGTTTCGTGGGCCGTGAGTTTTTACCAAGGGGAAATAATATCGTCACTCGACGACCACTTGTTCTCCAACTCATCAATAATAAGGACCCAAAATGTAAGTCACTTTTAAACTGAAAGTCCGTCCCTCATCCGAGAGCACCGGGTATTCGATTCTAATGAACATAAATACTTTTTTTTTGATAACATTATCATTTATTTTGTTATCATTTTGTTAGCCTTCGGAGAGTTTCTTCATATTCCGGGCAAAAAGTTTTATGACTTCATTCAAATTAGAGATGAAATCACTGCCGAAACTAACAGAGAAGTCAAAGACAATTACGGAATATCATCGAAACCAATCAATTTGAAGGTATACTCACCCGATGTGTTGGAC
>JAQGBD010000470.1:0-29791 GCA_034698165.1 Punctoribates punctum | reverse complement strand
GATTTGTTTAAAATTTGTATTTCTATTGAGTTTTGAATTAAAGTTTAGAACTGGACTTAAATTAAGTATTTTTAGAATGCTTAGACCCCCCCTAGGCTCGAAATTTTGAGATTTGACCCCCCCTAAGGTTTTAAGAAAAAATTGAAGAAGAAATTTTTTCGGTAATTTTCAGTAAATCTGGCCATTTTAACCCGATTTTAACTGAATTAAGTACGTTTCGAACTAAATTAGGGCCCAATAAACCGGATTTAACCCGAATTTGACAGAAAATGGCCGTATTTGGCCGAAAATCGGCTTTTATGTTTGACCCCCCCCCCCCTAAGGCCGAAAATCTGGGATTTGACCCCCCCTAGAGTCGCGGACCTTCCGTATGCCTGGATAAAATAATCAAATTTTTGGGTGAATTCCATAAATATATAATGATCTCGAGGGATACATCATCAAATCGTCTTCATCTTCACCAGTTTAATCTAGTTCACTTCTTTTCTATATATAATTCTATACTTGTGTTTCGAGTTCATCAATAAGTAGTCTATTATGAGTTGAGCTAATCTCTAATGATTCCCATCCTTACCATAGAACGGATGCAGTGCTCCCATAAATAATTGTCTGAGTTTATGTGCTAGAACATTGTTTATCACTCATTTGTTTGATTACTTCCAGAGCTGTAAACTTTAAATTAAACCTTTTGTCGGTCAATAATATGAGAGAAGAGGTCGGCTCTGAAATATTGGTTTGAGAATTGGTTTGGCCTCTAATATAGCAAATAAAGAATAGGAGTACTCCTAATGTAATAAATGTGTATTTCATTAGACTATTGGGATTTAATGCCAACTATTCTGAAGTGTATTTTGGATTAATGATCGCTGGAATCAAATTGTGTTTAAACTCAATTATAAGTTCACTTCACGATCAAAGACTAACCGATTCACTCATTTCGCAAATTTGTTGATACTTTCAATGAAAGCCTCATTTCAATGAAAATACTGTATTTGTTTGCAATGAACTTAAAAAACATTAATTCTGTTAATGTTTTCTAATTTATAAAACAAATTCAATTGAAGATTAGTGGTTTTGAGTTGATCTAGCAATATTATATCGCACCTGAGTTAATATTCTTCGGGGATTTAATTGGAAATCGCGAGCAATACTCGGAAATCCCAAAACGGATTCTGTATAAGAGATAAAACAAAAGACAATTCGATCCCAAAAGAAATTATAGTAAGAGTTGTCGGAAAAAATATTTCGCTCAGAAGATAGAAAAAAATTTCATCAGATATTGTAAGTCATGTCGTTTTGCCTGAAAAACATGTTTGCTTTGCTCTTATTTCTTAGCTTTTCTTTCGACACTTTTTTAATGCCTCAAACTTTGAATTCAGGAGAACCGAGAAGTAGTAAGAATGGAAAGGAAGATAAGGGAGTGGGCGGAGATGGAAGGGAGAGAACGAGAGTTAGTGTTCATAATTTTTTTTAATGAAATAAATAATTTTGGTTTGAATTGAGATAAATTGTTTACTAAAAGTTATTTTATATTAAGAACTGCTATAAATCCAATAATTAAGTTATTGTCAGTAAATAAAAGATTAACACAATTATTGTTCTGAACGTGATTTGAATCAATACTGAAACTTGTTTAAATAATTTTTTAACTATGGGTTCTTTTTGTTGTTGTTGTCCAAAGAAATTAGAGAAAACAAAGACCGGAAAATTGATTAATCAAGACGTTGTCCGATCCTTTTTAAATGACGAGCAGCTCAGTATTCTAAGGAAACGATCCTTTGATTTGACTATAATTCTGTCCCCTCCTTACAACTCTTTGGATAAAATCACACCTCACCTCTATTTGACAGGATTTGGAGGACTCAGTGTTAAGAATATCAAACAAAATAACATTAAACATGTTATTAATGTGACGTTCGAACTGCCCTATTATCAGGTGCCAGGAATTGACTGCATTAAAATTCCGGTCAGAAAAATATGAGACTTTCCTCACAATTGATTACTGTCTCAAATATTCATAGGTTGAGGACCTCGACGAAGAAGATCTCTCCCCATATTTAGATCCAATTTGTGATAAAATCAACAAATGGTCAGAAAAGAAAGAGTCGACAATTGTCCACTGTTTCTGTGGTATTTCCCGGTCCTCTACTTTTGTTTTGGGTATTAACATGAATTTGAGAACAACATAACCGAACTATACTTGATTTACAGCCTATTTGATGAAATACAAAGGACTGCCTCTTAAGGATGCTTTCGATTATGTATATCAGAGACGAAAAATGATTCGACCAAATAATGGTTTCTTCGGACAACTTATCAAATACGAGAAAAAACTTCTGAAGACAACAAAGAGTCCGACCAAACAAACAATAATAGTATCCGCTTCTGATATCAAGATTTCAGTTCCTGAGTTTCTCCCCAAATATTACCCAAATTTGGTGACAACAGAGGGGACAACACAGGACTCGAGCATTGATATGAGCACAACTCAAAGTATTATTTCAGTCTATTCTTCCACCAATTGAAAGGCATTCCTTTGTTTAGTTGAAGTCTTCAAAAAAATTGATTTTTAATATTTAACAAAAACTGAACTCAAATAAAACCAAAACTTCTCAAATCATTTCTAAATACAGGAATCAGTTTTTGAAAATCAATCTTTTTTTCACTCATTTGTGAATTACAGATAAATGTATTACTGTTTATCATTCATAAGTTATTTTAATTAGGTAAAGACTATTAATTATTAATATTTGCAAGATCAGATAAATAGTTGAGCATGTGAAACTTTCTCTTCGGAAGTGCTAAAACTTGAAATTTCTTTTTAAAATATTGGAGAGATATTGAGTGAATCTCATGGTTTTCCAATTTGGTGGAAGTCGTGCCAAGAATTCAAATATTCATTGAGTGTAATATACCTCAAAATTATTATAAATGTTTGGAAACAAGAGATACTCTTATTTTGTTTGATATAAAATGAGAGAAAGAATGGAATCTTTGAAATATTGAATTCAGTTATGAGTTATAACTTATAATATTTTGGGACTATTCATAAAACTGTCAAAATTTCCATATTTCGTGATATTGTGGAGAAGACAGGGCTTTAATTCACTATAATCTCAATAAAAGTTATTAATTCACAAATTCTTCAATATTTAGGTAAGACTTAAATACTTTTATTGTTTCAAAGACTTAACAAATAGTTTATTCAGAATAAGAACCAATCGATTCCAAAAGCGAACAGAATTTTAAAGAGGTGTTATTCTTAATAACCAGGGTTGTTTTCATTCACCTTGAATAAAATATTACAAAATAAAGACAAACTTGAAGAATACAAAACAAGCAAGGTGAAGTTGTCTGTTGATTCCCTAAATATGAATTCTATGTTCAGGAGAAGAATTCAGGAAAACATACGATAGATATATAAAAATAATTTTGGGAGAAGTGATCACAAATTGATGACTTGTAGTGATTATGAGCGCAATACCGACTCCAGTGCGCAGTTTGGGAACCGACAACACTTTGTGCTCATCAGACAACTACTGACACAACTGTTTGAAAATCCACGAGACTATCGCCCACTCCTTCGACTCAAGTCTTACTTTGATTCTCATCGAGAATTTCGTCGCTATTTAGTCATCTTTTGACAAAACCAAAGCTTTTTATTTGACAAAAAATGAATGATTTTGAATCAGATTTACAATTATTTGTTACCAATGGGAACAAAGTTTGATGAAAGTGTTCAATGGAAAGATTTAAATTTGGTTTTCATAGTTTACTATTTGTTTTACTTCTGTGCATAAAATATAATCCATGTGTTGGAAGAACAACACCCGAAAAGATACCAATCGGTGAGTGATTTCTTCCCTTTCTTCAAATCAACTCCTTTTTCAGCGTTTATATTGTCGTCGATTAATATCTGTTTTAATATTAGACAATTGTTTTGATCTAAATTTATTGAAAATTTAATCTGAATTATGAAAATTGGATTGTGAAAGATCAATTGAAAACCTAGATTATTTATAATATAAAATAGTGGATTTAACTAAATTCTTATAGATTTCTATTATTTGAGCATGTTGAAGTGTTGAAGTAACCCCTTTTACCTGTTCTCTCATCGATTGTTCTTTCAATAAGTTAAAAGAAATGGAAAGGCTTTTGATTTGAAACACTTTTCCTTTTAGAAATTGAACTAAAAGTATCCAGGCCATATTGTTCGGAATTTATAAATACTTTTCAGTATAGTCTTCAATATACTCTTTACTTATTCAAAATATACTAGTTCATTGTTATACATGTGTTATTCTTAATTCGTTTGTGCAAATTGTGAAAAAAACAAAATGATTCTAGGGCTTAATTCGAGATAATGATTGTTATTCTGGAATAAAGTACTTCAACTTCTTATAAAAATTCAAATAAAAAGATATTTTTCATATTTTCCTCAGATTTGAGTTTTATTTCAAAACAAATGGAAGTTTCGGTGATTTTATTTATTTCTTTAGTAATCATTAGTTTAAAAGAGCATTAATTTGTGAATTAAATGAAAATTTATTGTGCTTGCTCAAAGAGGAGCCCTAAAAAATAACGGCGAAGACATTAATTACTGAACGCATTATTATTTTATATTATGATTTATTGGTTCGCAAAACAAACTATTCTTCAGTTAAATCAAAACAACGTTTAAACGATTTTTATGAAAAAGAAAATAATTAATGGATTTGTATTTTTCCCAAATCAGGTGCTATTTTCACGACCGCTAACGAAGATATTCAGACGGCTTTCAAATATGCAATACATCTGCACAATACTAACGACTCCTCCACCCGTTTCAAAGTGGAAGCTGTGGTGGATGTGGTCGATAGTGACGATCCTTTCAAAGTGAGCAGAGCCTGTGAGTCAATTCACTATTGAGTATTGGCTTTTAAATTGACACTAAATATAATGCCAGACCTGTCCAGAGGGGATACCAATCAATTCAAACAATAGGGTTATGATTGCGTATACATTAAATGATATATTGTTTAGGATTACATTGATTTCAGTCGATAATAATGAGCACATAAATAGAGTGTCTCTTATTTAAGTCATTTTTCATGGCTTTTATTTTGACTTCAATTTGCTTTTAACTAATACTTCAAAGAAAGTGGTTTTTCTATTCAACCCTTAGAAGTATTTACATCCCGTGATATTCCCCTCATTATTGAGTGTTTGAAACAAAATCTAAGAATTGGATGCATTTGACACTCGATTTACAGGGTTTTGATTCTCAACACTATTGGTTGCGATAAAAACCAAAAAAAAACTAAATTGTGATACACTTAAGAGAGAGAAGACTTCAATTTATTCTGATATTTGTTCACAAGAAATAGTACTTCAATTTATAGCTCAATAAATGATAAGTCAGTCTAAGATATCGGCAATGGATGTGTTGCCGATGTGTTGCCCTTTTTTGTCATTTGTTTTCATGAAAATGTATCAAACAATCAGTTGCGGCAATCGATGGAATGTTGACTTCAATATTGGCCACTAATCCTCTCCACATATTAGACAAGAGTGTATCAAATGAAAGCCTCACAGAATAGCCGTATATCAAAGAGAAAGGGATTGTAGCGAAGAAATGAAGTCAAGAAATAATCATTGGATTCAAACATTGTTACAACTTTTTGAGGCCCGGAGTCAACGATATGTTGGAGTTTAGTGAATGAATGAGTTGTTTGGACAAGAATTGGTTCGTTTCCACACGATTTCACTTAAGAGGCATTTGATTTGCTCGCAATTCCGTAAATAATATGACAGCCGTATGACAGCCACCGATATGTTTGTACCAAAAGCCATGAAATGTTATGAAAGTGGGAACCCTTTGATAATCAAAATTAATGTTTATTCTCGTTTTTCTTATGCCGACCTTTTTCTCTCTCCCTTTTGTTCACTCATTCTTTGTTCCGGATTTTTAAACTGAAATATGGTTTTCATGTATTATACCATTTATTGTGTGGAAAAGTGAACTTTCATTCGTAATGTTTTCTCAAAGTCTACTAAAAAGTGGTTATATTCGCTATAATGTTGTGTAGAATAACATTTTGCATCGCTTTTGGATCTTCTGCTTTGAGACCAGAGTATTGTTTCCATAAGGAAAACATATTAAGATTAATCCAATACCAGAGCAAAGTCTTGACTCCTTCTGTCAGACGTGAAAACGTTGATAAACTAGTGATACAAAGGGCTGTTAGTCCTCCTGGGGTTCATTACTAACTGTTTCTTAACTGAGAGCTACTTCTGATCGATTCGGTTGAGCCGACTCTACATTACATTACAAGTCGTTTTCATTTTGAAAAACTATCATTTTTTAAGATAAGAGAAAAAACTTAACTAAAGATTATTCACTTAAAATACATACATTTTTGTGCAAAACACTAATGCATGCGTTGAAGTCTCCTTTAAGGCTGAGCTCTGTCTCTCTATTTAGGTATAATATAATGTCATTTGCTTTACACACACTTTAGGAGTCGTTTTGTGAGTCCATTGAGGACTGTGTTATGACTGTTCATCTATCAGAATGCAAGAGCTGTCAAATACAGTTAATCATATTCTTGTGAGCACTGCTTCCACACCACATCTCTGGATATCCCTTTGGGGCGCCTTTTCCTTGCTTCCAATCAATGCATTCACAAATGTACACAAATTCAGGCTTTCCTTCAAATTAACTTAAGCCGTTCACAATATTCGAATCATCCCTTTCCACAGCCTATCATATTATCAAAATTTTTATATCAAATCATAAATCATTTCATTCTTTTGTAATCAGAATAATGAAGAAAATTATGAAATCTTTTTTTCAATAGAGAAACACTTTATGAGTAAAATCTCATTATTTTACTTCTTTTTGGACTCAATTCAAAAAATAATCAAAATTTCTGAGCTATCGATCCAATGAACAGAAAAATGAAGAGTTTTGTTATTTATTTACTTTTTGGCCGAAATTGAATTCTCATTCAATATATGGCTTACAGTGAGAAATGATTTATTTGTGTTCACAAAATTAACAATTTTTAAATCACTTCAGGCTTTGGTCGATATTTTATAACTTTTTTATCAAAACTTTCATTCTTTGGCATCAATTTTGGAAAATAGGGATTCAGTTCCGTTTCCTAAGTCTACGAAATCCTCACAACTAAAAAATGATATGAATCCGGGCTTTAGTTGAGTTTAGAATAAGATTTATTCTTTATTGGATCCTTGAATCTTACCAGGCTCATTTTTAACACAAAGATTTCTTTACAATGATGCTCAAAGTGGGACCCCCTGAGCCGAGGTGTTTGGGCGCCACTGATTTATTTATGATTTCAATTGAATATCAAAAGCACTCATTTAAAATATTTTAGATATGGGAATAGTTTTACTCGGATTCAAATGAAAAAATTCGTTGATTTAAAATATGTCATGGTCATTTCTTTTGATCTTAAATTAATTCTATTACAGTGTGCCTTCAATTGAGTCGCGGTATCTTTACTCTGGTCTCTCCAATCATTGGTCACGCATATGAAACATTGGTCTCATACTCAAACATATTTCAGGTAAATTTTTTATTTGAAGTTTGTCCTAGATCTAATGCTTGTGATATTTAGATGCCTTTCGTACACTTGGGCTTCAGTAGGACGAGTGACACCCGTCACGCCAGTTATGGCATATCTATGAGGCCTCGATATTTGCCAGCGATCGTCGATGTCATCAAATTCTATGAATGGAAAGGAATCATTTATCTCTATCAAACTGACGATGGTTAGTCATTTCTTCTTAATGCCAGACATGTTTACTCAAACTATTTTAATATTGTATGCCTTTCGGTGTCACCGAACCCCTAATTCATGCGCTTTGAGCCAAAATAATATCCATTTGAAGCCAAAAATTTGATAAAATTAAGTAAAAAAAGTTACAAATTGAGAGTCATTTTTGAGCGGAGAATTGGTTTTTATGCCAACATTAAGACTAAACGCATAAAAATGAATTTCAAATGATATCCGAATTCACATATCTTTATATGAATTCAGAGAAAACACATAACGATTGGTCTGATGTCAGACATTATTCAAATCATAATCCCCTTTGAATTATATGTAAATTGATTTCATGTTTTATATCAGTATTTCGATCGAAATTATTTTGCATTGCATTCAATTTTTATTTCACTTCACTATTTAAATGACAAACAGAGTAATCATTTTTTGAATTTTCATTCACTCATTTATTCTGAGCTCAACTGAATTTCACTTTTAAGTCGTCAGAGAATAGTTCTGCTGATATTACCTTGCCTAATTTATCCAATATTTTTGATAGTCAAGTACAGACTAAGTCACATAATTCTCCACTTCTAAGACTTTTATTGCCTTTTGGAGAGAATGTGAGGCATCGAATTGATTCATCGTTTTTCTCTTTTAATTTTTTCAAACCTGTTAATAATTTTTGTCCATTTTTTTAAATTTGAGAAATTCTGAGATTTATGCCTTAAAGAAGCCTGATCAATTTCATTACGAATGAGTAAGACAACGATTATCTTTCTACAGTTTAAATATTTATAAGGATTACTTCTGGTTTATTAGGAAAACATGACTTCAGACAATATTACTCAATAAAAGAGCTTTAATTGTGAATAATTTCGGTCTCAAAGAAATAACAAAAGAAATTATTGTTTTGGTTATAATTGAATAGTTTTGGTCAGAATTGTTGGCCAAAAATTAGAGACAAAGTGGAAGTAATAGACAATTATGTTGGAGTCGGCAACTAATATGACTTTCCTGTCACGCATTCAACGATGGAGTCGACCGAAAAATGTTGTCTTTTGTTAATCTTTTGGATCTGTTCCTAATAGGATCACAAGTGAACCAGAATTAGAGCCGATGGAGCTCTGGATAAGTAATACCAGTGTTGTATGCAATTTATGTATATCTGAGTCTCATCTTCACTACACATTAGATGTGATTCTCTCACTCTATTGAGGCAACCAATCGATGGCCCATTAATTTGGGTCAGAAGTTAAGCAAACGTCTAAATAAAATACAAATGTTTTTTGCCGTAAATAACTATTAATACAATTACAATAAACTTAGCTGTCTTATTGTCTGTTATGGTTAGTCGTGAAATGAGTCCGATTTTCATTACTTCTATCATTCAATTTGTTGTTCGCCATTATTTGAGAGCATTTACATCACTTTCGTTTTGATTCGCACACAAAACAAAAGACTTAATCTGGAGTTTCGTTCTTATTATGTGTACAATGAATGCAACTTCAGAGCAAAGGATGTGTGAAATGGAGTTAATTTCGTTTGGCTTTCACTCTATGAGTCCTGTCATTAAAGTCAGTCTCTATTCTCATATTGAATACCGAAAATTGTTTCACACATTTTTATAAAATAAGAAGCTATTGTCAAAATGCCTCCAAGCTAATTATCAACTGATCTAGTTGACATTTATTTTAATAACACGTTTCGGTGACTTAGATAATTCTTACGACACATTAATAGCAAGTTTCAGAAGTCTAATCAAATATAGTGAACAAAAACTAATGAGAATAATTTAGTTAATTAGTTATGGTTTGCCTTGGTAACTTTTACCATCATTTATAGTGAAACATCAGATAAACACCAGTTGTACTCAAATATAATATTTATATTCGAAGTTTGAAAACTGTTTCTCATAAGTCATCTAAACTGCGATAACGAAAGTAATTTTGAAAATAATGAAAGTTTAATAATTGATATATTCATAGGTTTAATGAAATTACAGCACATATTCTCGATAGTCAACGATAACTATACTCTTGAAATAAGAGGCGTTAAGAGAATAGTGGACGCAAACGACGCCCACAACTTCTTGCAATCCCTTGAGTTCGAGGATAAGGAGACCCGAAAATATGTTATTCTCGACTGTGACGCAGAAACCGCCAAAAACATAATTGTGAAACACGTCCGGGACATTTATATGGGCAAAAGGAACTTTCACTTTCTTCTCACAAGTCTTGTAAGTCAATGATTTTTATTTTAACCAAAGCTCGCAATTATTTTAAACACTAAACAGAAGTTAATTAGTTATTAAACAGAACTCTTATTAACATATTTTGCTAATTCAGTAGTAAATTGTGTGAGGTCTAATTTGCTAACTATTAACTTGATAAATATCTGAGAGCACGCAATGGTCACGTTTTGTTAGCTCTTTATTTCTATTACTGAATTAGAAGCCGTTTCCTCATTAGGTGATTATAATTATCTAGATAGTTTTTCTAACTTATTGTGGAGAGCTTTTCATATAAGCCCCAATTTGATCTAGTTCGTTGATCTATCGTTTGTATAGTAAATTCGGAATAAAATTGTTTCAATATTTTGATCCTTCACTCTATTTATGATAAATAATTGAAATGAGAATTATGTGAGCATTGAGTCATTTATCAGTTGAGGAGAGCAGTGATACCACCGGTCAGTGCTTTAAAAACAAATTTAGTGAACATAAGAGTCGAAGTTAACGGCCTTTTGCTGTTTGTTTGGCAGATAATGGATGAGTACTGGAATAATCAGGTCCTCGAATTCGGTGCCATTAATATAACGGGATTTCGTATTTTGCAAACAAATACTTATGAGTTCAGACAGTTCTCTAAGAGTTGGAAGAATTTGGATACTCAGCGATGGCCCGGAGCCGGAACTACTTATTTCTCTGTATGAAAACAGATTTACTAAGATTTAGACCAAATCTTTCTCTTTTTTATATTGGATTTTAAAAATTGTATTATTTGTGACATTTTGTGACATTTGTATGGCACCCGACATAAGGCGGACACCGCTCTTATGTTCGACGGAACAAAAGTCTTTTTAGACGCTTATAATCGGCTTTTGAAGAAAAAGGCCGATATTTTCCGAAATAACTTCAGGAGAGGAGAATTCTTTAATAACGGATCAAAAGGTATTGATTGTAGAAAACTACCCGTCACTATCTGGGAACATGGAGATAAAATAACCAAGTACATCAGAAAAGTATGTTTCATTCCTATAGACACAATTTTTTTCTCAATTGTTTGAATAAATGTAATATTTTGCTGAAATTGTTTGACATTTAGACTGAGATCGAGGGCCTGACCGGCAATTTGTCTTTCAGTGACTCAGGTTTTAGGAAAAACTTTTCGATAGATATCGTGGAAATGACTGTCAATAACGAAATGTCAAAAGTATGCAACAAATCAATCAAATTGTTATTTATGTCTCACATTTGACTTCGTCTCGAAGATCGCTCAGTGGACAGAAGATAAGGGTATGGAACTGGTGCCTGGTAAATATCATCGAGTCTTCCAAGAGTCTAATATCGAGAACAAGACATATATCGTCACCAGTATAGTAGTGAGTCATTTGATTATAATCTGGTGAACAGAACATAATTTACATAAGTTTTGCATTAATTTTAAAACATTTTCATTTATTTTCGACAATCCTTTGAGAGCTAAACATTAATTAAAGTGATGTCTGTGCGACACAAGTGTCACAATAGACTTGTGAGAAGACTTGCTATGCCTTCCTATGCCTTTCCTCTTACCTCATGTGTGGAAATATTTCATTTGAATGTTAAACAATATAATTATTAATTTCTTCTTTTCTCTGCTTTTAATTGAAATGTTAGACATAACTTAAATGGGATCAAAACAGGCATATAATTAATCAGTTATTGTCTTTGCTTAGGAGGAGCCATATCTCATGGAGAAAGTGGCGGAACCAGGGGTTGTCTTATTGGGAAATGATAGATATGAGGGCTATTGTAAGGATTTGGCCGATTCTATCGCCAAAAATGTTGGATTCAATTATGAGCTCAAATTAGTTAACGATTCAAAATATGGTGGTTTGGACTCTAAGTCTCCGAGTGGTTGGAACGGAATGGTTGGCGAACTCATTAGAAAAGTGTGTCTCCTTTTTTGCTTTTTTAAATAAACTAAGTTTCGATTAAAACCAACAAATAATTGATTTAACGGAATAGGAGGCGGACATTGCTATCGCTCCGTTGACCATAACATCTGCGCGGGAAAGAGTCATAGACTTCACCAAACCATTTATGTCTTTAGGCATATCCATTATGATAAAGAAGCCAGTGAAAAAGAACCCTGGCATCTTCTCATTTATGAACCCATTGAGTCAAGAGATATGGGTGTATATAATCCTCTCCTATATCGGCGTTTCGGTCGTATTGTTCTTAGTTTCGAGATTTTCTCCGCACGAATGGCGATATGAGGACACTCTCAGCGGACCAAAAGTTTCCAATGATTTTTCGCTCAATAACTCTCTCTGTATAACAACTCATAAATTATTTGTCAAAACATTCTTATACTTGATTTTCACCCTATTGTAGGGTTTTCTCTGGGAGCCATTATGCAGCAGTCGTGTGATGTGTGTCCCAGGTACGACAGTAACTGTTATATCATATCTGTTTACTAGTGATGTGCAAATTCCTTCACATCCTTTCACTAATTGTTGTAATCAACAAAATTTAGTCCATTATCTCTATTAAACATTTCATTATTTATTTGGCGTTGTTCTGTGCTGTGCTGTGTATGTGTGTGTGTCTGTCCCTTGGAGAGGAAATTGCACATTCCTATAGATAACCATCTCTTAGACCCACTAATTCTCTGATAGGCTTTCGGTTCAATGATTTCAATGAAAGTTCTTTCGAGAAAACAATATAATAATGAAATATCTGAGGACTAACACTAATTTTCTTTCATATATTTTTAAAATAGAAGGAAATACTCTTAAATTTTATTTTGAATATAGTTTTCATCTTTTGTACTAATTTATTATAAAAGTCTTTGAATATTCCGCTATTATTAAAATAATATCTAAAAACCTGAGGAAAGTATCACTCCTTAAGTATTAGCCTTTTTTTCGAATTTCAAGTCATTGTATCTCAAGTTTACAGAAATTTTTTTCATGTTTTTTGTTTTGTCTGATGTTTTAAAAAGTAAAAGAATAGTATCGTTGCCTAGAATTGTGTTGAATACGAAAAGCCTATCGAAGAGAAATGTTAAGCCCAGTCATGCCGGGGATGTAATCACTGTTTTGCTACAATCGATTTCTAGAGGAAACCTTTAAATTTTTATATATCTAACAAAAATCAAAATTATTGGAAATTTTCCGCTCAATTCACTCGATTTAAAGTTATATAATATTTCTAAATCAAGTATTTTTATTTTTATTTCAATTACAGGTCTATATCGGGAAGAATAGTAGGGTCTGTCTGGTGGTTCTTCACTCTCATTGTAAGTCCTAATCAGCCCTCAAGTCTGTAGCCATTAATTTATCAAAAACCTTTCAATTGGCAGATAATATCTTCATATACGGCTAATTTGGCGGCTTTCCTAACGGTGGAGCGTATGGTCACTCCAATCAATTCAGCCGATGATCTCTCAAAACAAACTGAAGTCGAATACGGGTTAAGAATATTTTGTTACAAATTATTCACATATTCTTTGAAAGCACTCGATTTGATGTAATTTTGAGTGCATTAAGTGTGTTGTATATGTCTGTCCCCACATTCCCTTTTGTAATTCAATGTGCAATTCCTCGCATTCCGTAATAATTCGTAACTAAATTATTCATTGATTTGTTGGCAAACCATAAAATGTAATTTCGATCCCACATCAGTCTAATAGAAAAATCAATTTCTGTTGCTTTCAGTGTTTTGAGGTATTCCTCGACAATGGAGTTCTTTAGAGTGAGTTCTGCTATAATTTCGTTACATTTTTGCGGACGTCTATAATCTGAGATATTTATATAGAAATCTAAAATAACGGTTTACTCCCGAATGTGGGAATTCATGAGCGCTAAACCTAATGTATTCGTCGACTCCTATAAGGAAGGCATCAGAAGAGTGAGAGAATCAAAAGGAAAATATGCTTTTCTCATAGGTTTGCAAACAATTCCTCAAACTTTGAATTCTATTTCAAAAGATTTGTTTAACGCTTGAGTAGAGTCAACACAAAATGATTACATAAATGAACGCCAGCCCTGCGATACCATGAAAGTTGGTCGTAATCTTGGTAATTACTTACTATTACTCCCAATTAATGCCTAATTACAAACATTCTAATTATCTCATCAGATGCTAAGGGATATGGTTTGGCCACTCCTTTAGGAAGTCCTCTAAGGTTTGAAACTTAGAAGAGTTGTTAATTAAAGTGAAACTAATTTCTAAAATTATCAAAATCTAGAGTCGAACTGAATTTAGCGGTTCTTAACCTCATAGAAAGCGGAGATTTGACCAAGCTTGAAAATAAATGGTGGTATGACAGGTCTGAGTGCAAAACTAAAGATCTCAAGGTAATTTATTTCCTTAAATATTTTGTGTAAAACAATATAATATAATTTACTTTTGTTTGAACTAAATTTACTGAAAATCTTATGTTGAAATAGGAATCATCGCAGAGTGAGCTGACGCTGTCAAACGTAGCAGGGTGCTTTTATATTCTCATTGGGGGTCTCTTTCTTGCAATGATTGTCGCGTTAATCGAATTTTGTTGGAAGAGTAGACGAGAAGCGATTCAATCAAAGGTTAATTATTTATAACTTATTTCTACATTTGTTTGTGTAGTTTGTTTGGTAAACCCATTGACCGCAAGTCGTATCACTTTTTTTCATTAGACGAGTCTTTACGAAGCCATGAAAGCAAATGTTCGGCTCTCCATCACTGGGTCTCCGGCTTATTCTGTTTACCTCGAAAGGGCTCGAATCAGAACAGATTCCGTTTAATGGCTTCAACTCTTCACAATTCACATCATTTTAGGACTAAATCAGAGCAGTTGTTATAAATCACAATATTTTCTAATTGTTTTCAAAATGATCTCTAATTGATTCCAAATCAAGTTATTTGTAGTAATTATCGCAACTAATAAAGTATTTATTGTTTTTCAATTCAATTCTTTTATTACCCAAACAAATGAACTTTTTTATTGTCAGACAAATATATCAAACCATTGGAAGAGTCTTTCTATAAGTAATGAATTGATTTTTGCTTCAGTCGTGTCTTGAGATCAAATGCAATGAAGAGTCAATACTTGAGACCAATAGGAAAAGCCATGAACTGTAAAGACTGTAACAAAACACTTCAGTCACTCATCAATTGATTGCAATAATATTGAAGACATTTATTGAGATTTCCATAGATTTGAAGATCTCTAACAAAATGTCTGTTTTACGTAACTTTAAGAGAGCTCTGACCGCTTCCGGACTCGTATTCAGTTCGGGTTTTGGCGTTTATTATGCATTGAAAAGATCGGTGAATGCGTCCGACCTGGAGCTTCACCCTCCTCAGTATCCCTGGCCTCACAATGGATTCCTTCAGTCTTTTGACCACAAAAGGTCTTCATTTGAATTCAGTTTTAATTTTCAACTTTTGATATGATATTTGTGTGGAATAGCATTCGCCGGGGGTTTGAGGTATACAAACAGGTCTGCGCCGCCTGTCATAGCCTCCAATATGTCTCATATCGAGAACTGGTCGGTGTTTCCCACACCAAACAAGAAGCCGAAGAAGAAGCGGCACAAATCCAAGTACAGGACGGACCCGACGAAAACGGCAAAATGTTTATGAGAGGGGGAAAACTGTATGACTACTTCCCTTCGCCGTATCCTAACGAAGAGGCCGCCAAAAAAGCCAACAACGGAGCCCTTCCTCCGGACCTATCGCTTATTGTTTTGGGCCGACACGGGAATGAAGACTATATCTTCTCATTATTGACTGGTTTTGGTGAAGCACCCGCCGGTTTCCTTCCTCCTGAAGGCACTTACTTTAACCCTTACTTTGTTGGGAATGCCCTCTCGTAAGGCCTCCATTATTATAATCATTTGATAAGTAATTAATAAAATGAATGGACACAGAATGGCGGCTCCACTCTCCGACGGCGCTATTGAATACACGGATGAGACTAAGGCCACGGTTTCGCAAATGGCCAAAGATGTGGTCACTTTCCTGAGTTGGGCCGCAATGCCTGAACACGACGTTCGCAAAAAGATGTCAATTGACGTAAATCTATATTATTTTAAACAACAAATGAATTTAAATGTAATATAATTGTTGTGAAAATAGGGACTATTGATCTTGGTCCCTCTCTTTCTGGCCATTTGGTACTGGAAAAGGAATCTCTGGACGTCTCTAAAGTCCAGAAAAATTATTTTCAACACTAAACTCAAATCTAAGAAATGAATGACTATTTGTCGAAGAGTTGACCCGTTTTTTAATTATTTGGATTAAATTATTGACAAATCATTTGGTTTTCCAAACATTTAACTCAAATTTATTTCAAAAGTATTAATAAATTTATTTGAAATAATTTTTCTTTCATTTTAAACAATTTTTTGTTTTGAATGACTTAACGATCGAATGAATACTCAATTAAAGAATTGTATTGTTTTGCAAAGAATTGGTTTCCATGACTTCCATGACATCCATCGCAGAGCAACCCTCGGATCCAATCAATTGGTGTCTAAACTCAATAACAGTTTGTTTTTAGAATTCGTCGAATATTTGGTTGAAATTGAATTTATTTGAAGACAATAATGAGATTCAAGACATACGTTCCGCCGGAACTGATTCACAGAGATTTTGTAAGTTGTGTCGGTTGGGTCAGCACTGAAGAAGTGGTTTCGTGTGGTGACGACCATCAGCTCCTTCTCTGGAATGTTTCAGTTCACGAGTCGACAAAGTTGTCGGACTTACCCAAAGAGTTATTCCCAACTGATCTGCACTGTTGTGCCAAAACCAGTCAACAGAAAGTATCGGATCTGATAGTGTTGGGCGCCTCCGATGGTAAGTATCACTTCATTTCACGCAACGGAAAAATTGAAAAGTCAGTGGAGGCACACAATGGGGCGGTGCTGGCCATCAGGTGGTGTCGCGATGGTTCAGCTCTGGCCAGTGCTGGTGAAGATGGACTGGTCAAAGTTTGGTCCAAGAGTGGAATGTTACGCTCCACTCTTTCCTCGAGCCCTGTGCCCACCTATTGTATTGCGTGGTCCCCAAAGAATGACCAAATTCTCTATACTTTTGATAAAAACTTAATAATAAAGCCATTGGCCCCCAATTCCAAACCTATTGAGTGGAAGGCACACGACGGGGTCATTCTTAAAGTTGATTGGAATGCCACAAATGATTTAATTATATCCGGAGCTGAGGACCGCAGATATAAAGTATGGGATTCCTTAGGAAGAGTACTATTCACGAGCGCTTCCCATGAATTTCCGATCACATCCTTGGCCTGGGCTCCCGACGGCTCACTCTTTGCCATCGGTTCGTATAATACTCTGAAGCTGTGCGACAAATTCGGGTGGTCCCACTCACTCGACAAACCACATATCCAAAGCCTGTTTGGGTTGAGTTGGTCCAGCGATTCCACCCAAATAGCCGGTGCCTGTGCTAATGGAAACGTTATTTTCTCGCACGTCATCGAGAAAAGAGTCGAATGGAAGTCATATGAGATCGAAGTGTTGGGCCGAAAGAGCATTCACGTGAAGAATGTGACCACAGGTGTTGAGGACGACCTCGAGTTCCGAGACTATGTCATCAAAATATCGTTTGAATTCAAGCACTTGATTGTCATAACTACGAGTCAGTGCTTTATCTATAAGACAAACAACTGGACGGCTCCGCATAGTTTGGATCTGAAGCAAAGCACAGTCACTCTTATTCTTCAGTGCGATAAACACTTTCTACTAATCGACAGCACAAATGTCGGTCTTTACGCCTATGAGGGACGACTACTTTTGAACCTCAAATGGGTTGGAATGAGAATCGAGTCCTTAAACTCTGAGACCATTAGGTTTGCACTCAATTTGTTTCAATTATTTCAAACAATTTATATATTTTTCTTGATTTGCGGTAAAGTCTAAGCAGTGATACGATTGCTGTGAGAGATGCCAATGACCTCAAAGTAATTCACTTCTTGGACACAATTAGTGGCAAAATTACTAACGAAGGCGGGAATGCAGTGAAACACAAATTAGACATAACTTGTGTTGCGCTCAACTATTTGGGACCAATCGATGAGAGAATTTGTGCGTTCAGTGATAAAAACGCAGACATTTACCTAAGTCTGGTCCGTTCGACGCACACAACACTCTTTCAGACAATTAAATTGGTTTCAATGGTCAAGTGTTTCATTTGGAACTCCGATTCCAACATTTTGGCCACAATTCGGGAAAACAATCGGCTGAGTGTTTGGATCTATCCGACCATTGCCTTCGTTGACAGTGATTTGTTGTCGATAGCAGTGGTCGATAAGGACAGCACTGACTTCACTGATAGCAGCCCTCAATTGATAAGCTTTTTGAGCAATCGTTTAAGTATTCGTCGCTCTGACGGCTCTCTTATCTCGTCGTCAATCAATCCTTTCGTTAATTTATTGCATTCTTATGCCTCACAAAACCATTGGAACGAAGCGCTTAAGTTATGTCAGTTCCTTAAAGATAATTATGATATCCGCGCCCTTTGGGCCACTTTGGCGGGAATGGCTCTTCACGGGCGACAACTTGACATCGCAGAG
Organism: Punctoribates punctum; assembly: GCA_034698165.1. Classification (NCBI taxonomy): domain Eukaryota; kingdom Metazoa; phylum Arthropoda; class Arachnida; order Sarcoptiformes; family Punctoribatidae; genus Punctoribates; species Punctoribates punctum. The sequence continues at coordinate 11,235 of JAQGBD010000470.1, read as the reverse complement.
ATGGCATACTCTGCCGTCAATAGAGTCGATAAAGTCATTTACATTCAGAAAATCCAGAGTTTGAGCGATAAAAATGCGAAAAATGCTGAAATCGCTCTCATCTGCGGTCATATCAAAGAAGCCGAAAGTATTCTCATTCAGAACGGATTCATTTTGAGGGCTATTGTCCTCAATCTGGAACTTTTCAAATGGGAGAGAGCTCTCGAATTAGGGCTCAAGTATGACAAGGATAACAATTTCGTGGAATTGGTTCAGGCATTCAGACAGAGATATCTGGAAAGAGTTGGCAAAAATGAAACCCTTCACTCATTTCGACAAATCTCTAACGAAGTAAATATATGTCTCTTATTATGCAATCTTTGGTTCTGTGCTCTTATATTCCGAAAACAAATTGAGTTATCTCTTCATTTCCTCTGATAATGTGCTCGATATTTGATATTCGCATTCATTAATGCATTGATTGACTTATTTTGAGCACAATTTCACTTATAATATAAGAACTGATTTCAACTCTTTTTTATTTGATTTTAGAAGGATTTCGGGGATTGGACTCAATATCAGAATAGGATTGAAAACCCTTACGAACACAGAATTGCGGTACAATCGAGAAGTGCGAACAGAAAGTGATCCCTTTTAAGGTGTTATTCATCTCAAGAATGGAAACCAATTCTTAGTTTCGGAACAAATTTGTAAAAATATTTTCTGAAATTAATTTAATGAAAAATAATCTCAAAATCGTTGAAAGTGTTGTTTGAATGAAAAATAAATAAATTCGTAATAAAAACAAAAATAAATTAATTGAATAAATATTTTTAACAATTTGTCGCTCTTTTAAACTCTGAATTGATTTAAAATACGTATAAAAACATTAAATATTTAAACAATTTATAAATAGTGTAAACAAATTCGTGGATCAGTTAACCAGCATTTTGGCGAAGATGTCGAGCTGTGCGATGCTGTTGGAGAGTCGGGCCAATGCGTTCACCAGACATGTGATCTCATGCCTGTGAAGTCGCAGTTTTTCGATGTCGGGGGTCAACAGTATTTTCAATGCTGTGCTCAGTCCGTGAGTTTGGACTTTACCCCAGAGCCGGCATTTATCACATGCGACGCAATCCATAATAGTTGTGGTAATGTTATGGAAATGCTGTGCGAATTCGTGAGCAACAGTTGGCGGCTGTTGTTTGAATAAAATCGATTCATTGAAATGGTATTTGAATTTCCTGTCGATTGGAATAAAATTCATATCAAATAAATGAGTCGTTTGTCGAAGAGAGACAAAGAGAGTCATTACCGGACTGTCTGTAGTAAGTCTTTAATGGCTTCTTTGGTGAGGGACTGGTCACCACTTGACTGCCAATTGACATTATTAAGCAGATAGGGCTCACTCTTATGGAGAGCTCGCAATTCAATCAAAAAGACGAAAAACAAATTCCTTATGTATTCGGTTTGGCCTAAAAGGCAAACAATTAATTGAAAAGCAATGAGTCGTAAAATGTTGGCGAAGGGGAGGGAAGGGGAAGGCATACCATTAAATCTTTTGACAAATTCTTTGACGTTATGACTAAACGAACCGTCAATCATATGATATAAGGCCGACAAATGTATATTAATAGAGGAGTGGAGTCCAGATATAGCCCTATAGAATATCCTTTCCTCGTAACAGAACGAGTCTAAGGAGAAGGGATTGCTTTGCTTTTGCAGAAAACAATTTTCTTCGTATATCGATCGCCAGATCCGGTGCGATGTCTCTCCGCTATAGCCTTCAAAATCATTGGAAATATTTGTCATTAATTTAATATTAGTTACGATTAATGAGTTTAATAAAGATTTTAAGCAAAACCTGTAAATCTCTCCGGATTTAGGATCAGATCGTAATACTGGGCGTTCTCTTCATCGTCTTCTGTGCAGTCGAACAGAGTATTCATGGCCTCGATGTGAACGGAGGGCACCGTTCCGTCGATTTGCGACAACTTTTGCTCCGAACCGGACGGACACTCGTCTGCAGTCTTCGACTCCAATACTAAACAAATTAAATATTTAATTATTATATAAAACAAAAGTATAGTTTGGGGAAAGACTCCGATATTTACCGGCTTTTGATTTAATATCATCCGGGAGTTGGGATTCATCGCAATATTGAATACTACAGTCCCTGCAAAACGAGGAAATGCTTTTTAAAATTAGAGGAAACAATAGTTTTAAATGAAAAGTTGAGAAATAGTTGGGGAAAGTGGTCTGAAAAGTGGAATTGTGTGAACCCTCGGGTGAGTCCTTACTTGAGGACACATTTGGTGGCGTCCGGCCATAGAGTGCACCGCCGGTGAAGGTTTAGTTTAACGAATTTGAAGTAATCCATTCTCACGATTGACTGAATACGAGGACCTAATTGCAAATTATTGAAATTCGAGATATCACTTAATGTCAAGTCGTTTGCGTTTTGATTATCGATCGGATAGAAGTCATCTAAAGTTAGACTTCGGATTTGCGACAAGAATACAGCACAAGAACTAAAGTCCGATATCTTCGGCGCCCGCAACAGGTCTTCAGTCGGTCTCTCTTTAGTTGGTTTTGTTTCGAGGCTTTGTTTGAGGTCTAAATCGTTTAGAGATTTGGAGAAAAAGCCAACTGTTTTGGTGGCGAATGAGTCGAAGTCGACAATTGTGACGAAATTGATGCCAATGAGGGCGACCACCACAGCGCCGATCGCCAGTTTCCAGGGGTAACCGCTTTCAGGAGGCATTCCTCTTCTGATTATTCAAATTAAAGCATTAATTGAAATGAAAACAAATTTAAATGAAAATATCGGGACTCGTATTGAGTGAAAAATAATACATTTCTCCAAATGATTACCGGTTTTGTTATTAGAGCTCAAACACTACGAAATGGAAACACACGAACACTAGTCGGGGATAAACATCAATAACGACATATAAATAGATGACAATTGACAGCAAACACACCGAAGGGGACGACAGTCTGCTCTCTGGAGAGCATAACATTTATGGGAAGCCGTTTGTGAGATGTGTTGGTCTCTGATTGGCAAACAGTTATATCACTGAATACACAGAATATCCACATTTTATTGTCATATTCTCGGCAATAGATATGCAAGATCATCTCATCATCTTCTCCCAATTGGCCCTTATATTCGAATAAATGAGCATGCATAATCTAACTATAATATTATTTCTTTTAAAACAATAAAAATATGCTTAAAATTATGCCTAAACTTCTTGGGTTTCAATTTGTTTGTAAGAAATCTTTTGGACATTTTTGAAGAAATGTTTTTCCTCACAAGTTATAACCTTGGTATTTAATAGACTTATTTCAGAAGAGAGTAGTTTTGTAGCTTGACCCTGGTTAGTAGTAAATTGAGAATTGTTTTTTAGACTGACAAAAGCTAATCAGTTGAAAGTTTTATTTTAGGTGTAAATGGGAGCATACGTGCAATAGACCACGAGCATAAATATAGCCCTTCTCCTAATAAATAGTAGACTTACTTTGCTCAGGGTATTAGGCAATCAATAGATAAACACTTTCAGTGATTGCAAACATAGAAACATATATATCTATGAACAAACATACCTATATGTCGTTGAAATTATATATATATAGTACATAATTATTGCAAATTCTGTTATCTATTTGGAGACGAAAACTCTCTTTGAATTGTCTTTTATTTAATTAAATACAAATATAATGAGACAAATGATAGAAAACACAAATCAGATAAAACAAAAAAACTGAAGTAAAAACACTTTAATTGAGTTTATATTTTTGTGGTTCAAAAAGGTCTTTGCTTTGTATTCAAAAATAAATTAATTCTTGGTTTTCAATCAATTTACTGCCGCTCCGAGAGATACCATCCGAGAGCACAGATTCTTATCTTAATCTTTAGATCTTCGCTTTATATATAATTAATGAGTTGTTCTACACTTTACCTTGCTAATAAAAGATTTTATGACAAACTTTGTGAGAATGTTAAAGGTTACGGCCGTAGGTCATAATCTGAGCAATAAATATGTGAGCATGTTCAATCATTTTTCTATTAGAATTGATATTCGAATGGTATTTGATTAGTAATAATTCCAAAAACACGACAAAACATATTTTCTGTCTGCTATTCGTGATTGAAAGAACACCTTGCTCAAAAATATCAACAAATAGCTTATGGGTTGAGTCAAATAGTTTGCGTCGATGTAGTACTGAAAATACTGTTCCTTTGTATCGATTGTTCGCCGAATGAGTCGATAAATAGGTTGGACTCGAATTCAAGAGATGACACATTTATCGGCGTTAGTGGAGAGCCAACAGTTTTTAGAGAAAAACACATTACGACTGATTTGTTGGTTGAGTGCGAACTGCGAGGAATCGTTGTTTAAAGTCTTGCAGTGAGTGTTGCAGTCAGTCTGAAAGACCGGTCCAAACACTGCGCTCTTCGTGTTCTCAATCTTTAATTTCTACTCAAAGCTATCATCGATTCTTAAAACTGATTGAAAAGCATTCAAAACAAATAATTGAAGAAAAAACTTTGTTCTCAATTGCGAAACACATCATATGATCCATCGTTTGAATTGACGGACAGAACTTTGATTGTTATCATAAGAGACAAGTTTTCTCGTCCATAAACTTTCATTATTTGCGTCTATAGTTTAGCTCTGATCTGATTTCTCTTAATTTGTGATAAAAATCTTTCAAAACTTACTTTAAAAACATTAAATTTGGTGCCAATTCTTCGTCGAACCAAAAGTAAGACTTTCTCTCTCTTTCTTTGTCTCTCTTTTTCTAAAGAATAGATTTCTTTTATTTTTTGCTTTCTTTAATACTTTGTTTACTTTGTAGAGAGTATGAGCTAGTTGATTTTACTTCTAAATAAACATTCTCTGAGACAATAAATATTTGAAAAAAGTATATTATTGAAGTGAATTATTTGAGTGGCGATCCCTGGCCAAGGGTTGCCATCCCTTATGGCCGTCTGGATTGAGACTCACATCGATTGTTATCCTAATTCAAGTTTTCACTTCTCATTCTCTTCTTCTCCAAGTTTGACAATAGAAGACTCATAAAGATAGAGAGATGACCAAAGGGATCGTCCAAATAGGGAGTCAGTGATAATTGAGTTAGACAATGGAGAGTAAGCTTGCTCATCTCCACTTTTAAGTGTAAACCAATTTTAGATTCAATAATAAAAGAACTTTGAAAATAGATTAGAAAAGGAATGAACGGACACTTACTTTAGTCGTTAGCGCTTCCTTTCCAATGGATGTGGCTTTTTGTGCAGTTATAGAGAGGATCAGATCATCTCTACATTTGCTTGAATACAATATGAGACAATTGACTCATTCTTTCTCCGCTATTATTATATTATAATAATGTGAATCGAGTCGTGCAAACACTCTGTTTCTGAACAGAGGGTCAGACATCAGTCTATCGTTCTTTCATTACATATTTGCCAAAATAAATTAAATTGATTTCTGTCAGAAAAGAAGCACAGCATAAGACAACACATTCTGGTCGTGATTCCAGACTTATTTTGTTAATTTTTATAATAACAGAGAGAAAGATCTGTACACAAGTCGTTAAGATCTGGGAATGAAACCACATATTTGTCAAAGACTTCAATGGCTCAGCGCGTGATTTGGGAGACAACAGGACAGTCAGGGGAGAGAGAGAGAGAGGGAGAGAGAGAGAGAGATCCCAGTCCTTAATGAATTATAATTTGATGAAATTTAAGATTAATATAATATTCTCTTTGTTTCGTTAATTGAATAAAAATAATTTTTGAGATTTGGATGAAATTGATTTGAACTCTAGAACTGAGAATTTCTTCAATCGATTATCCGATTCATTTGTGATACGAAATATGAGTTATTCTTATTTGGCTGTCCATTAAAGTGGAAGCATTGAAGGCATTTACAGTGCCTTCCTTTAGATGTGCAACTAATCTGGTTCCTTTACTTTGTTTGCCATTGAATCGATTCTAATTGTAAATAATAGAAGACGTGATTCGATTTTTAAAGATTTCACTGAAATTTAAAATCTTTAATTCAAGTGATAAGTCATGAGATCTGTTGTTTGAGTCGATTTGTGTGGAGAAAGAAACTCCATGTCATCCATATCTCAGTATTGGTTAACATTTTTCAACAAAAGACTAAAAGAATTTCATCAGAAAATTGGAATTTCTAAACGAAATTCATCTGATTTCTAATAAGAAGACATTGAGAGGACGTCTTCAATATAATGACCAATTTTATTTTGACAAAATGGAAAGGCCAAACCATCTCGCTCAATCAAATAAAGAAATGAAGAAAAATTTAGAACTTAAATAGAATGTTCCAGATTCTGGAGCAGATTCTGGATCTGTTGCTTACCATCTCTTAAAGAGAGTTTATTCTTCCTTTCTCTGAGAAGAACAAAGAAATTGTTGAAAATTTCTTTTGTCTCCAATTAAATGATTGATTCATTGGATTCAATATAAACTTTATTATTGATTGTGTTTTCGCTTCACTTCTATTACTCTTTATTTTGACACAAATTTGAAACGAAAAGAAGAGTAAAATATTTTATCAAATTATTCGCAAGAATTCAATATTTGGTGCAATATATTAAAATATATTTTCATAGATTCACATAAATATTGAAATTAGTTTTTAGCCTAAAATCAAACTTAATTATGATTTGTTGACTAAATGAATGAATTGATTTGGAAAAAATTCAAATTTGATAATTCAATGAGTGCACTAGGTGGTATATGAAGAGCACACTCTGGCAGTCAAGATGTGGCTCCGACTCAACTGAATTCAATTATTGAGAAAATGTGAAAAAAGTCACTTTTCAAGTATAAAAAGCAGTTTTACGGTTGAATTATCCATTTGTTGGTCTAATCTTTTTTTGTATTTTCAACTTTTTTCAAATATGAAAGAATAACCTTAATTCAACAATTTTCTACCCTGATTCCTTTTAATTACTCTATTTATAGTCTCCATAAAGATGACGCAAGTATTTCACCTTGCTCATAAATCTAAACATTTTATTGTTTACATTTATATCTGCAAAGAATTATTATTTTTTGAGATATGAAAAGAGTTTTCAATATTTTGTAAAATTATTTAAATTCTGTTGAAAACGCATTTTTGTGTTTGAGTTTCAGATATAAGACTCTGATATAAAAATTCAAAAGAATTGATGATTTGGTAGATATTTGACGATTTGTTGCATAAATAGAGAGAAAGAGAGAGTAAGAGAAATGCCAACGAATGACATACCTGTGCTCTGATTGAGAAATGCCTTAACTGTAATGCACTGAATTGTAAAGCATATAAGTTATAGAGTAATATATCTTTCAATGGAGACCTCCATTTTATTACCAGTTAAGCCATCTATAATATGAGTGGAGAGGAGAGCACAGGCATTAAGTGGATTCATCCATAATAATCTAATACCTAGGTGAAAGTAATGGCAATCCAAAGCCCATTACTCGAACACATCACTGCTATCCATCGAAAACCAAATGATTCCGTACACGAAACCAAACGAAACCCGACGAAACCCTTCCCCCAAATGCTTTCCGTCGATAATCTGAGCTAAAAAATGATAAACTCAAGTAAATGCCGGCTCTGACTCTACTCAGAGTGGGTTTTCTTTTCTGCGGAGTTAATCCATTACTTAATAAGTTTTTTGTAATGGTTTATAATTTCTTATTAAATTTGGTTGAATGTGAACTCCATTTAAACTGAAAGCCTTACACAAAATATTGAGATTAATGACTGATATTAATATTCATGTGAAGAGCCTTTTCGTAGTCATTCCATCGTTTCTATTATTCTTCACTTATTATTCAAATGAGTTGTTATCCAAACTTTGTTCTAAATATTTAAATACTATGACTAATAAGAGCCAAAAAATATTTTAATAACGATTTTGAAAAGTCTAGTTTTACTAGGTAATGTGAGCCAGGCATCAGTACATAAGCTCCAAGTTCTTAGCATTCAATTTGAGTGAATAAAACATAAATTAATTATTGAAAAAAATGAACTTTGAATAATTGATTTACATCAGAGGAATGGCTCTGTTTTTTGAGTTTAATTTGTACGCAATTATTGGCAAATGTGTCCTAAGCTGTGCTGTGCTCACAATAATTGAATGTAATTCTCTTATGTGATCAACTAGGACAAGCTTCCAGAATAATTTATTCGAATAATTCACATCTTCGGTGATATATGTGAGGTATAAAATATATAAACTATTAAATAGTCAATAATCAAATATCGTCGGCCATTACCTAACTTTTTATACCATTAATTATTAATGTCTTATTGATTCGCATATTCTATTACCTAACTCTCAAACAAATAGACTGTCAGAATGAGCAAGGCACACATGCCACTCATGGCACACGTGCCACATATGCCAAACACTGTACTCACATTTATAACAATAATGTGAGAATTGTCTTCAAATATCAGCTGTTCTTTAACTTCCTTGTATTTAACCTTGTTCTTTTCAATTTAGACTCTCACAAAATTCAAAAATACGCTTTGAAACTATAGTGAGGAAGGGATACATAAAACAGACAGACCTCACTATATTCGGTTGCATTGATGCCAATATGAAAATTATAACGACTTATAATTAATTGTAATTTAATTATTTGAGAGCACAGGGATGGGAAGCTTTCAAAGCCCTGAGAGGGTTGAAACGCGTTTATCAGTTGAGTTCTCCTTTAAGTGAAACTATTTATTGAATTTAAGTGAATTTCAGATATAATTCTCTAATTTTGCGATACTTTTCAACATTTAATCGATTGACAAAAATAAGGCTTTACTTAAAATTATTATTCAATATATGATTAATGTTTGAAAATTGTTTTTAAATATCGATTTAATTCCGTGTTTTTGAGGCTTTTTAGTCAATGCTTTGAAATGAACGCAAAATTGCAATAAATAAGAGCGAAAAGAATCGTTAAATTTAATGCAACCGAATATGAAATATTCAGCCAAACATATAGCAGATTATTCTGTGCTCTCAGCAAATTGATATTTGTTGGTAGGTCTTGGAAACTGGCCTTACTTTGCTTGTTAATTAGAGGACATTAATTGCCACAAATAAGTTGACTTTCATTAGTTTTCACTCGAATTATTTGGAGAATTGTTCTTGCTAAATCATTGATAATTAGTTACATTGAGTATTATGATTGGAGTAGAAAAATGGTCTCAGAAATAGATCATTTCATTCCTTCAATCCTTTATCTAACCCTTTATTATGCAATAGAAATAAATCTGAATTTAATTGAGAATTTCGTCACACTTTCAGAGCTATAATTCAAGACATGATTCCCACAAAAGTTCAAATTTTCGGCCAAACATTTGGAATATTTCCCTCGGATTTCATCGATTTTTCTCATTATTTGAATATTAAATTCAAATTACTTGGATATAATTTGTGTGCATGCTTAGTTTAGCTCAGATACAATCATTGATCAAATGAAAATAGAATTTTTTCAAAATGTGATGGATATGAAAGCAATCATTAAAATTAATGCTTAACTTCACTTCTGTTGTATTTCTATTGTAATTACAATTTTTAAGACAAACCCTATAATTATTAGACGCAAATGAATATCAAATTTCATAAGACTTGAGTTCTGCCGGTTTAATGAAGTTTGTGATAATTAGGAACAGACTTATTAAGCACTTCATAACTATAATTAGATTCGAGTTCGGTTTATGACAATCACTTCTAAATATAATTTGAAAAAATATTATTCTTATTCTTTAGGTTTGGTTTTCAACAGTATTTTGAGACTTTGATGTCGTTATCTATTGTTGAGGTGAAGACAATTTTTGGTCGTATATTGGATTGAAGAGAATCCACTCCTCGGTACTACTGTTGACTCTTTAATCTTCACTGTTAAAGACAAGAGCAAAAAATAATGGGTATGTAGTGATTGGGAATATGATTTTGAACGTATATAATGAGGTCAATGTTTAACCATATTATCCAAGTTTTGTGTATTGTCTGCAGTAAAGAGCGTATAATTTATCCGAAGCCCTAACCCTAAAGAGTACTTTTCCGTTATTATATCTTATGTGAAATCGATCAGCACTTCTGTGCACTCACTTCTAGGGAACTGTAGGCGAGAGAGTGATGTTTGCAGAGAACTATTTAAGAATTTATTTCATTTCAATTATTTGTGTGAAAGCTTTCCATTCGCGGCTTAATTCGATGGTAAAAAAATTGCTCGTTTAATGAAATTTCTTCGCCATCCCATTGATTAATGCTATTTAACTAAACAGATAAAGCTTTTATCAATATTTCATGGCAATGATGAGAACAGTTTTCAGTGCACCACCACATCCATAGCACCCGAAATTCACTTCAGGCTCTTCAGAAGATTTATATTATATTTATGGGGAACTACTGTACGAAGAAATACAACTCTTCTTTTGTAATACAAATTTTCAGCCTTTAAGGTCTATTTGATGATGCATTGCGTCAAACGTGATCTGTCTTACAAGTGATCCATTGCTAACACAACACAATCCAATGCCTGATAACAACTAAACTCTGCCAATGAATTACAGGTTCGCACTAGACTTCAGTCTATACCTCAACTAATTTAGTTATGTATTTCCTGAACCCTGTTTTGTGTGAACAAAATGTCCAGTAATTGCTTTTTTGCGCCAAACCGTTGATCGCTTTCACGCGCATCACGTCTTGAGAGGCGAGCACTCAGTCACTGACTGGAGTCGGGTTGAGTCGGGTCCCAATAATTGATATATTATTCAAGAGATTGATTCGGTCTCTAAAAAGCAAAACATGTTTATCTTCGCAGTGAATGACAACAACTGACACATCAAAATAAATCCGCTTTTCTTTGTGTTCACTCTTTTAAAAGTCTATCCGTTTTCGAGCCATCATGTCGTTGACAAACCCCTTCCCAATTCGGAGTATTAAGAATTAAAATGAAATGCCCCTGTCTAATTTGGCAATTGTTTGTCCAGATGTCGAAACAAACATATTTGGGTTTATAAGGATTACACCAATTTCTCAGAACTTTTGTTCCGGGAAAAAACAAAATACTTTTTCTGTTAGATAATCAATTCAGAAGTCAGTCAACTAATCCCCCACTAATTCCAAGAATATTTCAAATTGACTTTTAAATGAACTGAAAATGTGAATAATGTAAAAAATAATATAGTCTTCTAAACATCGTCTAAGCCTGAGAGAGAG
>JAQGBD010000469.1:0-29824 GCA_034698165.1 Punctoribates punctum | reverse complement strand
CCTATTATGAATTTGATTGTAAAAATTAAATTGGTTTTTTGTATCTTGGTCATGATTCTGGCATGAAAAATCTGGCAATGTAAAACAAAGATCACCAAGCTCCTCGCCGACAGGAGGGAGATAGGGGGGTCGATTTTGCCAAAATTTTGGAAAATTCCTAGGGGGTAGGGGGTGGAGTTTTCCCCAATTAAAAATGACCGCTTTGGCTGAAAATGACCATTTTCGACCTATTTCGGTTCAAATTGTCATAAATTCAGTTTAAATCTAGTTTTTCGGCCAAAATTTCCGAACTTTACCGAAAATTACACTAAAAATTAGCAGGGGGTGTAGTATTGCTTGGTCTAGGGGCGTGGTGATTTCCAACATTTTTCGCTCACAGGGGGTATGACAATCCGCCCCCCTTGGTGATCTCTGCTGTAAAAATTAAATGTCCAGCCCATGTCCAGCTCAAATTTGAGTAATATTCGAGTTTGTCCAGGTTTAGCTTAAAATGAGTTGGTCAGCCTATTCATGGATCGGCCCCTCTTGGCGATGCTTGATTTCAATGTATATTTTTTTGAGCAAATTATTTGCATTTTTGTTAACGAATAACGTCTTTCGGAGATTATATTTCTTTTGTGTGGACTTAATATCTCTTCACTTATTGTGAAGAAAACTTTAATTACTCTTAACTTTGTTCAGTAGAACTCAACACATATTTGTGGATAACATTTAAAAAGTTCTTTCAATTTGCAGTACATTATCATTATTATTATTACTAATATTGCCTTTAATGGCATCCAAGTCATAGATGTCCACAACCCTTGTCTTCGGGGTATTCTTTGTTAAGTACACTTCAAAAGGCATTACAGGAATATTTTTAGTTATTCTGGAATTAAGTAAATACCAAGGATTGGCAAATTAATATATTTAGAGCAAGTTAAAACGAAATTAGCCTAAGTTAGTTGCCTCAGTTTGAGCCCGACCAGTGCCCATCCAGGCCTCTAAAAGGAATAGCTAGTTAAATTGATTTGAGCATCTTCTCAAAGAAATTCTCTTCAAACACGAAATTCAAGTAATTAATGGCCTCTCCTTTTCAGAACTTTTCTTCAATTGATTAAAACATTTACGGGAATTGAAACTAATATTAAATGACTGAAAACGAGTCAAAACTATAATTAAGTTTGAGATTCTCAAACGTGAATGAGATGACAACCTTAGACATAAATCTCTTCATTCTGTGCTCTATTCGGTGATCAGAGCATATAAACCGGTGAAAACTGATCTGAAATGAGGTCAACCCTATTCTCGTTATTGTCAAACATGATATACAAGATATAAAACATTATTTTTATTATTATTTGCTTTTCTTTTGAATCCATTTGTCTTTTGATTTGATTTTTTGCGACAACTCTTCTCTCGACTCTTACTCTTCAGTTTGTGTTCTGTTTTTCTCTCAAAACAATTGTCTTTAGATTTGGATAATTATAATGAATGTTAGGACTCATCAATCCTTTTAACGAAATAATAGATAAAACTATTCGTCTGTTTGTTTTCATTAGTAAAATAATGAGAGAAATCTCTACTAATTTAATGTATTTTCTATCCTATAATTGGAGACTAATTGGGAGTCAAATGTAAAAAATTGTAATTAAAGATAATATAGGGAATAATTGCTGGAACCATTTTCGGTGCCAATTCATTGTTCCGTTAATTACTAATATTTCTACTTTTGAATTAATTCACAGAAAAAATGTTTCAAATATATGAGGAATTAATTTAGTCTTTTATATGAAAGTATTCATAATTTCAGTCTATTTTAAGACTATTTTTAGATAAATTTGTTTTCATTTTTGTGAATTAATTTTCAATTTTCCAGATTTTTTGAATTATTCAATCAATTGAATTATGTTTGAAATAAGATTTAATTTAAACACATTTTTCATTCAAAACCTTCTTTGAAATGAAGCAAAAAAATTCATTTCACAGTCGAATAAGTGCTAAAAATTCAAAAACTCTATTCTTTTGGTGAAAAATAATGGCTTTGAAAATGTTTAATAATTTTTTTCCCCTTCACTTCTTTTAACATTACTTTTCTCTCACTTTTTTCTTTGCTCTCAAGTTATGTAACAAAGGGTTTGTATAATTGGCTTAATATTTGAGTAAAATATTATTCAAAATATTTATCCAAAGCTCAAGTGATGTGAGAAAAGTTAAGAAAAAGTTTTAGTTATTGTTAAGAAAACATAGTTTTGAATACGAAATAACTTATAATTAAAGCCTTGAGGTTAGAGACAGTCTATCCCTTTCTCTGGGCTCTTATCTCTTTGTAAAAGTAGTTTCTTTGAGTGCAAACGAAGGATAAGGATTCAAAATAAATAAAATTTTCTTCTAAGAAGGAATTAATACCAAATTTTCATTTAAATTACTTCAATATTTAGTAAATAAGTAGTTTTTCGGTAAAATAAAAGAGAAATGATTTCAGAATCAAACGTCGGATAAGTTTCTTCGCTTTCGTCGAGGATTTTCCTCAATTCATATCATTATAATTAAATCAAATTTTTCTCTTCAGTAAGAAAAATGAGTTTTCATTTATTTTCTTCGCTCAAAGAAAATGAAAATCAATTGAACTGAAGCTTCAAAAATAAATTGAATTTTTCTTTGGAGCCGTTAATAGGAATACGAATAGGAATAGGAATATGGCTTAAAATAAAAATCTCAGACTCTGTAAGAGAATTGAAAAGAAAGAGAAAAATATTTTTTTTTATTATTAAATTCTCGTCAAATGAGTGGAGAAAAAGCCGAGAATTTTTTGTTTTCATCAATTTCTAGCCTTTCCCTCAATTGTAATAAATAATGAGAAGCTTTTTCTTTTTCGTCAGATCTGAATATGAGTTTACTTTTTCTCTTGTCTTAATCCTAGAGTAAAGTATTGTCTCTAACTTTTATTCTTTGCACAGAATAAGGAATTGACGATTGAAAGGTCTCTCTCAGTCGTAGGCTTACACGGAGTGGGAGTCAGAAAGGGATCTGTATTACTAAGAAATGGCACATTTTTTAAGAGTACAAAACATTTATGAAAATGATCGGTGAAGTTATGCAAAGCACTGGTGTCTGACATTTGCAAAATATAATCCTCTCTTCACTGTTGACTGCGATCCGAAAATCCCCTGAAGTCTAATAGAAATAAGAAAATGAATGAAAATATAATTTATTACTTATGTATTGAATACGATATTCAGTCGACAAAAGTCGACATTTGATCCGATATTTTATACTTTCCTGTATTCAAAACAAACGGATATTTCAGATGTGAAGACAAGTATAGGTTTTTACTTATTTTTGTCCTCACATTCAGTGCTCGTCATCTGTTAGGAGCTCATTAAGAATATTCGTTTTCAGTGAGCACTCAGTCATCCCTTTCCCCGCAACACACATGAAAAGTCGTGACATAATTTACAAAAGCATAATAACCAGAGTCATAGTTATGAGTACTTATTTATCTTAGGGAACAATCTCTAAATGGAGGCATTCTTATGGCTTTCCATTGGAAAGTCCGGTCAAAAGGCTTTTCATAAGAGTTGGGGAATGAATGGCATAAAAGAGCCATAATTTAAGACATTTATTAGATTGACGTTAGAAGTAATAAAAAGATTATTTACATCCAAAGAAATTCTGATCTCGAGTTCACATTAAACATGATATCCAGTGCTTTACATTCCCTCCGATTGTAATGAACACAGATTTTGTTTGTCAAAGAGTATAAAATATGAACTGAAATGGTTGGCCCAACACTAAGGTTTGTCTACATTTCATTCGTATTAATGTATTATTTGTTATTAAATGAATATAATGCGGAAAATCGGCGAACAGTAGTATAATATTTAGACTTAATTTAACAGAAGAACTGAGTCTAGTATTTATTGTTTCATTTGTTTCGCTCATTCGTCGCTAATATTATCCCTCGCAGTCTGCCGTTCAAAGCCAGAGGACAGTTATGTGGATTGGGTGTCATAGAATCTTATTCTGTGCCATTCACTCTAATTATCTCATGCGCTCTACTAATTCTCTGTGTGTAGGCTCTTATGGTTGACTAGATTTAGGGCCAAAAATATAATGCAATCCAGTGTTGGCTCCGAATAATGGCTGCGAAAGCGCTTACATTCCTTTTGACATCAGTTTGAATGAACATAACTCTGACCGACACATAACGGCTTTCAAGTGTAAGACGACTTCCATCGTAAGACACAGTGAAAAGTCGACCCAACAGTCGACTAATTCTTTCAGAACTCAAGTCACACACAAAATAGTATTGTTTTGGTTGTCTCTTCCCATAGACAACACTTACTCTTCATTTGACTTTACATTGATTTCCGATATTATATCTTCACTTCGACTCTCTCTCTCTCTCTCTCTCTCTCTCTCTCTCTCTCTCTCTCTCTCTCCTCACTCACTCACTCACTCACTCTAAAAATAATTAAGTTTTTTTTTCGATTTGAAACAAAGTTAAAAAGTTTTACATTTTGAGCATGTTCATACTATTACTATGTTTCTAATCAGCTAAAAGTTTTCACCATTTTATATAAATTGAAAAGATTTGGTAAAGTTTTGTTCATAAAGTTTTATTACACAAAATTGAATTAATGGATACATAAATAGAGAAATAGTTTGGAAACACTTTTTGAAAAACAGAACATAAATGTCATTCAAACTCATGTTTGGAAAAAACTTTTCAAGTTTATTTTTATTGCTGTTTTCGCTCCAATATAATCATTTCAATCACGAAATGCGATTTGAAAACTTCCCGGAATAAATTCAAACAAAAATTTAGTCTTATCATGATAATTCAATTCACCTACATTTTGTTTACTTCTTAAATTATTCAGTTGATTTGGTTCACTGAAATTGATCTTGTTATTTGATCTCTTCCTTCAGCCTTAAGTCTTTCCCTAAGACATAAAACTAGGACACTTGTCAAGTACAAAAAATCCAGGCAAAAACTCGACAGTTAGTGAGCCTAGAAAAGGGATTACCAGTATTTTCATCGAGTTCTTCGTCGTCTCCGATATTAAAATTCAACTCATCTCCAGTTGAATTATTTTTGAATTTATCTATTAACAACCAGGTCATTAGCAAAAAGTATATTCTTTATGAGTTCTTTATATTTTAGACTTTGAATAAATTATTTTATAAAATCTGAATAAAGAATTGTTTGGAACTATTGTTTGCGTAAAATAAGCCGCGAATCAAAAGAAGTTCTTCAGACCTACTTATAGACGATTTGGAAAAGTTTTAAAATCCAAATTTTATTGAAACCATTGAATTGAATTTGAAATCGATGGCCACAAATCCTACCTAGGACACATAATGACTCACATTCTCAAGAAATGCTTTTAACATGCCAGCTTGATAATATTTGAAATAACAAAATACCTCGAATATTACCTAATTGCTTTTCAAGGTCAATATTTCTTTGGAAACATTATGCAAGATCATTTTTAATATAATTGGATTATAAAGGAAGATTTATTTTGTATGGATGAAAAATGAACCTGAGCCTCACCAAAATCCAATGTAATTTTATATCAGTTCAATATTCAATTTATACAAAGGAATATATTTTCGAATAAAACAACTTTTATTTTGGTTATGAGCAAGGTTATCATTATCTTCATTGCATTTTTTCACCATTGTTGACAAGTTGATAATCTCAATTTGTTTGATTCTCAACGACTATAATATTAATCTTGTAAAGATTTCAACAAAATTACTCATTGAATGTCAAAGTGTTATTTAATTGGTTTAGCGCTCAAATAGTTTGTTCCTGTCGAGCAAGTTGTCAAGGACCATTTATTAGTGATAACATATGAGTGCTTTAATCATTTTAATAACACTTTTCTCTTGATTAAAATGGTTTATTATATTATGAAAGAAATAGCAAACAATTTATAATAAAAATGCCAATAATTTTCAGTCAGTCTCTGAATGAAATGTATTTGTGAAGAGTGAGGAGTCATTACCACATCAATCATCGCATACCTATCCCTCACAATAGTCGAGAATTTCGCCTTTTTGTTATCTTTGGGCAGAGATGATCAAGATCATCAATCAGGACTGATAGAAATAGAGATTAAACGCACATTACCTCTGAATTTTTATATGGTTTTGCCCAAGTTAGTTTTGAATTACAGATCTAGCATTAATATTTTGGTCAGTTATTCGTTGCCCGCCTTAAACTTGATAAATCAATTATGATCTTGAACGTCCTGTTTGACAATACAATTTTTCAATGCATAAAAATGATGTGCTCTCAGAATAAATTTCATGCACAACACAATTGATGGATAGCCTCAGAAAAAAGCGAATTTCTATAAATTCTTGGTATAAAACAAAAGCATAACTTTATTGCTGTGAATATAAGCATATTCTGAGTGAATAAAAAAATTTATTTCAATTTTTGGTGCGAAAGATATATCGCATATAAGACAATATCTATTAAATGTTTTATACAGTTTTGTTGTGCTCTCGTCAGTCAATATTTTTTCAGTTTCCGGCAATACATCACTACTTCACTTACCAGTCCTCCCATTCCTAATAATTTCTGACTTAATTCCAGAATTTCATTGATATGTCATAATTATATTCACTCAAACTTAGTTTGAGTTTATCTTCTCAGAAATGTTTACATAAATCCAATCTTTAATTCATATTAATCAACGATTTGAATCTTAAATCAAAATAAGAAATATTAAGATTTGGTTAATATTCATGAATCTTATGATGTGCTCGAATAGGTTATACTCAAGGATGTGGAAGAAAGGGAGTCGAAGGTTCCCGACCCCCTTGGCTGGAAATTTTAGTGTTTACCCCCTCAAGACAAAGAACCATTTTACCCTACACTATAACACGATTTTTCTCCCCCTCCCCCTATGTTCTTGGACCTTCCAGATGCCTGGTTATACCACTCCATGTCCTTAGTTTTGCTCTAAATATGACAATTTTTTGCTTTTCATTAATCGGAGTCAATATTTTCATTCTCTATGAAAATAAAGCTCTTGTTTGGTTTATTATGAATACATTTGATTTATTATGAGTTGACTTTACTCGTTATAAGTTAACTTGTAGTTTGATTTTTGGAGAAAACATATTTTTTTCTATCAATTACACTCTCATATAGACGTAAATAATCAAGGTGAATTATTCTGATTGATAATAAAACATAATATCTATAATAATAATACGTATTTTGTCCGCAATTTTCAAATATCTCGAAATTACATTTGAAATGAAATGTGAAAACAGTTATCAAACATTTTTGATTATATATATTCACAGACAATAAAGTGGAAAACCATTAGGAAGCACTTCCCTATTGTATGGTTCCACTGCCCAGAGCTATAATATACAGAGGAAGAGAGCCAACAGAGTGAAAGAAGACCAATATATATATATATATATATATATATGAATTCATATTAAATATATATAACTCTGTATATTCACGATATATATCCTGAGGTTTACTTCCGATTTGTAACACTTTTCGCTCACTTCATGTTTGAGTGCAAAATGTTATGAATCGATACAAACATATCGCATAAAACAGACAAAACACTACTTTCAATATATATTTAGAGAAAATAATTCAATTTAATGGGTTTTTCTTCAATTGATCGCAAAACAGAATAACAACAAAAACGGGTTTTTCGTACATTTCTTCGATATATTTCTCAATTCTATTCGCCGTTTGTTTACATTATTTTGAAATTTAATTTCTTTGGAGTTGTGTTCGAAACGTATTTCATTTTTCTTTCGATACAAGTCTTTGCTATCTTTGCTATCTTGGCAATCGGCGGGGGGTGAACGTGAAAGGGCACAATTAAGTGATGCGTTCTTTTATTCATTTTGTTTGGGAAATAGTAATAATAATCGTAAACATTGGAGACTGAAGGCAAATGTCTGTCCCTTTCTTTTGTATAAGAAAATGGACTCCTATTGAAGTCATATCATAATTAACATCAGAATCAGTTTTTGCCGTTTCATTCGTCTGGTGTTGAGATCAGTAGTCTTTGGGGAGAGATCTAAGTCCCGCTCTATTGTAATAAAAGAACTCTTTATCTCCCAATTCAGTGGCCATTGCATTGAATTGTCGCCAATTGTCAGATGTGATGATTACCTCATTCCTTATATTCATTATCTTTGGTTTCAAGATGAGCAAGATATATTCTTGGTGATTCTATATAGATTTTGTTTAAAACATTTGAATATCTTATTTTCAGTAATTTTAATCTTGTTTCTTTAATGAAAAATGAATAAAAGTTATCAAATGTGAAATCTGACCTTGCTCATCTTCTTGTTGTCTTTTCGCATAAATTATAATCTAGGACATAGTATACTCTCATAAATATCAATTTTGACCAACTTTTTGCTCGATCACATTATTACGGATTTGTGTTGAAAATCAGAATTTATTATTTTAGTCAACAGTTGAGAAAAATATTGGATTTCAGTTTTGAATTATTGGATAACTTATAATCGATTCTTACGTTTGGAGTCAATGAATAGACTCTTCTCTTCAATCGATTTTTATTTAAATTCATTTTATTTAACTTTTTTCCTCATTTTGTTTCGTTAAACAAAATCGATTGAAAACGAATTTTAAATTTTGTCAATAAATTGAATTTTAATGAAAGCTTTTTCCGGGTTTTTAACTTATTTTGTTTATATTCAAATTTAGTCAATGTTTCAGACGAATCAAATTTCAATTACCTTGCAAATCATTGACTTTAATGCAGTCTAAACCTGTTTTGAATCCATCATCTTGGTATAAGTGGGTAACTCTGGTTGTTATAATTAAAAATGCTTTCACCAACTTCTACATCAAACAAAATTCTGGTTCAACCAGTTTTCTACTCAAATAACACTTTGCTGTCAAACATGAGAGCACTGCCACTTTGCGCAACACATTGGCTGTGCCTCTGAAAGGACTCCTTTCCTCACATTTGCATTAAAATTATTCAGTGATTATTAATTTAAAACTAAATTAAAATCGATTTAAATTGAATTAATTCCCAGAATATGGTGAACACAGTTCTCGTATACAAGCATTAGTTGAGTGAAATATTTTGTTTAAACCTTTGTCTCCCAAATCGCTCCCAAACTAATCCCTGAGTTAATCACAAAAACTAATCGATATTTAATTATAAGAAAGAAATCGATCAAAGAATTGATTTTGTGATGAGTTGTCCCCAAAAAAGTAAATTAAAGTACTTCTGGTTTCACAGCTAATCAGCTGTTGGTAGAAACGAAGTCCAGACCTCTCATTAATTCCGGTCTTCGGAAGAGAAAAACTCATTGTTTTGATTAATTGTTTACTTTTGTTCTATTAGGAAATTATGGCAGTTCTCTAATGGAAGTGTTCAAAGGCTTGGCACAGGACGTCGGAATATGTATTGCGTATACAGAATCTGCTCCCAGTTCTGGAGATGACGAACGCTTTGACGAAGTCATCAGAAATCTGCAGCCGTATAAAAGTGCTCGAGTTGTGGCCTGTTTTTGCGAGGGCATGACAGTCAGGGCACTCCTCAAGGCAACCAGAAGGCTGAAAGTGGCAGGGGAATTCCTATTTGTTGGAAGGTTGGTCTAAAAGCCATAATATTTCAACATTAATGTCATATCTGAAGAAAAATGTTTTATTTGCGATTCATTTAAGTCATTGAATAGTATTATAAAAATTTTGTTTGAAAATTGAAGTAAAGTCATTCATCGAAATTTTATTACTCTTTTATTAAAATTTGAGTCTTGGATGACAGCTATTGAATGAAACCTTTTCTCTATATATAAAGTAAAGGCATAAATAATCTATATTTTTGTACATTAAGTGATAGTATATTTAGGAAGAAAGTTATATATAAAATGCATCATATATTTGGCAATACATTTATCTTCGTTGCTCTGTCAATGAGCACAGAATAGGGCACAGAATAGGGAGAGAATCTCTTTGGAAGTGTACTTCTTGTTCAATGTTATGACACAACCAGTTATTGAATTCATTCAATGAAGTGATCAGTGAATGGAAGCCAACCGTTAGATGTATTTACAGTTCAAAGGCATTTGAGTCGTGAAGATATCGATGTCTTGAAAATCGGTGACAACTCTTCAGACATAGGATTTGTCCAAAGAATTTAGGCTTCGCTTGAAATTAATTTCTCACAATCTTTGCCAAACATCTGAAGAAAATCTCGTAACCAATCGCTCAGTACTTTTAGTCGAGAGGAAAGACATCAGAAAATTATTGGTTACAAAACATTAGTTTTTCGAGTCGTGTTTTAAATTGTATTTTAAGAGTCATTAATAAAATGTCATTAATCTTGAGTCAGACCGAGAATAAAGTCTGTCTTCAAATGACAATTTCGACTAACAGTAGGAATTGTATCGAAAAATATATTATAGAAATTCTTCTGACTTTATGTCACATTTTGTTCGCATTTCTGTGTTTTTGGACAAATTTTTTTTTATCAAAAGTCGAGAAAAATGAAAGAATGCTTTGAAAAAAACCTCAAAAACAACAGCAAAATAAAAGTGGTGTACAATAGACGTATAAAAGACGTGTTATATCTGTGGATATGTTTGGTCAGACCTCACATTCCGAAACTTGTTTTATATTGATTTTCAGTTTAAACTGTTTGAACTCATTTTTCAAATATCACTCTTAAGTGACGGCTGGTCTGATAGGCCTGATGTGGTCCAGGACTTGGAGGAGGAAGCAGTTGGCGGCCTATCTGTCCGAATATTCTCGCCATATGTCGACGACTTTGATAACTACTATTTCAACTTAGATCCGGTCAACAATACAAGAAATCCCTGGTTTAGGGAGTTCTGGGAATCGCGGTTCGAGTGCACACTCCAGAACCTGACCAACTCTATCATAAAGCACTCAAACGGGAGGATCTACACCAAGCCCTGCACAGGTCTGTCAAACTCACGTTTCAATTCAGTCAAATGTCTGAAATATCGCTCAAATCCTATCTTTAATTCGGTAATCCTTTATATAATTTGTCGAAAAAAAATCTTTTTGTGTTTTTTTATCGAAATTTATAGGATTTTCAAATAATTAGTACTCAAAGTAAATGATTTGATGTAAGCGCACGACTCGTTCATTAGAACAGAATGAGTCGCATATATTATGTAATTAAAGTTTCTCTTTACTCAGTTTTCCACAAAATTTTCAACTCTCATATTAAAAGTTTGAAAATTCAGTCAACCATTTGGTTTGAATTTGTTTAATGCAAATATCTGTCAATTTTTCAGCTCTCCTCGAATATATTTGACGCCATTTTTATTCAGTGACTAAAGAAAATTGAAATACTTTTTTGAAGAAAAAGATTTTTGAATAGAAACCTGATTTCAAATAATTCAATTTGATTGAGTGCTAACTTCCCGTTCCCTTCGAGTCGCTCCAAAAGTGGCAGAAAAATGAAAATCAAATGAAAAAGTTTTTTCTTTCTTTGAGTGTATTTCACGCTAAAAGTCTTGTCCATTACCACAACAAACAGCCTGTGTTGAGGCTGTGCAGCACATCGTCTACAGTGTATTAAAAGATATTCAAATTGTTACATATTTAGCATATTCTTGGCCTGAATTTCAAAATAATATAGACTTCATGAATATTTTAAAAAGCTGTCCTGGCGCATAATTTGATTAATGCGCGAATAATCCGACACAATTCAAACACAATTTAGACATAGTTTTTAATCAGTTGATGGAAAAATTTAATCAAATAAATAGGATATACATCAGTAAAGTGCAGATAATTATTTATATATTAGATTTTATTTGAATTTTTCCATCAAATTCTTATTATTAATGAATCTCCAGGTACAATTAAATACTATACATTTCATTTCCAAAATAATGAACAAATAATTGCAGGAAACAATCCAATTGGAAGAAATTTCATTTGAAATTTATTCAGTTTTCAAATAAATTTATCGCTGCTGTTATTTTGATACGGTGACATGAACGATACCTTGGTATTACCAACCTTACCTTGGTAACCGACACTAAATATCAGAGGATTGAAATCTCAATTTTTTCTTATCAAGTTGTGAGCGGAAACAGAATACGAAAATAGACTCAATTTTACGGAAAATATCATTCGTTTTCTATTAGATATGTTAAGGACTATATATTTATATATAAATCTCATATATATCTGATATATATATTTGCTTTTCTTATACATCGATATTAGAATTGACGACAGCTTTTGGTCGACTGAAAAATGGGATTCACTTTCTTTGCTGTGAAAATAGTCGACAGACTTCTGATTTTGACTCAAAAGACAGTGATCTCTATATTTATGATAATTTATATACAAAGATGACAAAGAAAATCCCAGTTCTATACACGTCTACAGAAGAAATTACTTTTGTTTTGCTGGATAACAGCAAAAATGTAAAATCAGTTTAAGTCTAAAATTTAATAATTCTTTTTAGTTGAGGGAAAATAAATGTATGAAAACAGAGTATATTTTATGTTGAAATCTACCGAAAATCAGATAAGATTTACTCATTTCACTGTATTTAATATATTTAAGTCATTTTTGACAATAAAAAGTGTAGTTTTGTTGAGAAGATTGCGAAGACTTTTGTAATAAAAAGCGATAAAACATAAAGAAAACGATGTCTTAAAT
This sequence comes from Punctoribates punctum, assembly GCA_034698165.1. Classification (NCBI taxonomy): domain Eukaryota; kingdom Metazoa; phylum Arthropoda; class Arachnida; order Sarcoptiformes; family Punctoribatidae; genus Punctoribates; species Punctoribates punctum. Next base: position 17,151 of record JAQGBD010000469.1, on the reverse strand, counting down.
CACGGGATTAAACACAAAACTCTTGTTTTCTACTCAAGAGTTTTGTATTATTTTTATCGATATTTTTCAAACATTTACACAAACAGAGAATCTTTAGTCTTGCAAACTGTGTTCCACTGCCGCCAACGGCTGTAAATATCAGTAATAAAGAATTGATTTGAACATAACCTGCAATAAAGTAAAGGATTTATTGGCTTTTTTCGGACCAATATTTTGATTGGTGTGAGAGAAAAGTCAGGTTTACTTTGGAAGCAAACGCTTTAAAAGTGAATTTCAAGATTGAATTCAATCCATTGATTTGATACTCACTCTCAGGCTATAGACTGTTTGTATAGCACTCAGGCTGAGGACTGGGATGTGTGGCCTACTAAGCGAAGAACTTTTCCATTTCTTATGGCCAGCAAAACATTAATCATTGAAATAGAAACTTCTTATACTTTTTTCTGCCATCAATTCTTTATTTGACTCATTCTGTGCAGTCCTTCAGCTGATGAGAGGGATGGGAGAGCGAGTAGGAGAGATGTTACTAGAGTAATTTAATAGCAAAGCACAAGACGTTTTTCACGGTTGAGTTATACAATGGTTTACTCATAACATAACTATTGGATAGTATTTCCTCTTCAATGAAGGACTTGAAGACAAAATTTCTCAATCAGTTGTGAAATTCATTTCTTTTGCTTCGCTTTTAATCGTTAATAAATTTAAACTTATTTTTGAGTTTTCAGTATTTTTATTGATTTTTAATTAAAAACGAGTTAAGAATTCTTTTGCTCTCAAAATATGATGGATTAGTTGAACGGCTTTTCAACAAAATTTATTGCAATGTTTGGGTCACATACTCTTGGGAATTATTGTGTCTTTTTTTGCTAGATTCTTTTGTAAAAGTCACGTATCATAAGTTCTATAGAAGATTAAAATCGTTTTTATCCCCAAAAAGTTTACAATTATTATTAAATTCTTATTATCTTCTCTTACGGCCATATTTGGTATATTCTGGGGAAAAAATTGGTCAACAAAGTACCCGGATCATAAATCAAATTTTTTCGATTCCATTTAATGGAAGAGCAGATAAAAAGTATATAGCTCATTTTGGTAGACACTATTTTAATGATAGGTTTAAATTTTAGGTCAATTTTTCATTTTAAAAGTCTTATACCTGACCGCCATTCTAGTGATCCCAGCAATAAATTAGAGCCCAAAACGACGATATGTCACACATTTGACAAATGAGTTGTTCACTGAATTTATGAAAAATAGGGTTTTATCTAAAAAATGAATTTTTATATTGAATTTCATTCCTCAGGCAAAGAGAGTCTGAAGGATAATAAGCACAAACAGGACACAAAAATGGCGTTCGTGAAGAAAGCCATTCTGACCATGGCATACGGGCTCCACAACATGCAAAAATCCCAGTGTCCCAACACCACTGGCCTCTGCTCTCAGATGTTTCCCGTCAATGGATCCATATTTCTGCAGCACTTAATGAATGTGAGCTTCGTTTGGGGCAACGAAACCGTTATGTTCGACGATAATGGAGACCCACCCGGAAGGTAGTCATCACTCATACCCTTCCATTCTATCCCTGCAATAAATTTTAAAATTAATGCTAATTTATTTCAAACTTTTAATGGATTTCCGCTATTATTCTGTTTATTCCGAACAACAAACTTATGATTCATTTAATTTCCGTTCAATTTATTAGTTTTCAAAAATTAGGTCTTCCGATACCAAAAAGAACCGGAATATAATTTTATGTCCAATACTTCCCGAACAAAACCCCTTTCAATTGTTTCTGGTATTTGACGCCTCGATAATTGTATTTTTCAGATACGATATTATGAATTATCAGCGAATCTCTGCCACAGAATACGATTATATTCACGTCGGCTCTTGGATTAGTGGCGGAGAGTTTAAATTATTCCGACCCTTTCAGTGGCCTTTGATTGCAATCAATGGCACACCACCTGAGTCCGTTTGCTCAAAGCCTTGTCCCAGAGGACAGGCAAAGGTAAGCATTTATTATTGCGATTCAATTCCACAGAAAAAATGAAACCTAAGAAAAATCTTCGAAACTTAAATGGATTTAAGTTTTTTTTCCAACAAATTTCTAGACTTTAGTCTCTTATTCTCAGAGCTCAGAGCCTAATGGAAAACTACTTAATATTAGCTTGCTTCAAAGTATCATTCAATTTATTTGAAATTTAAAAATCCAGTAAAATTGAGATTCAAATTCAGACGAAATTTTTCGTCTATTTTTGGCACAAAATATGTGACAGATTTGAGTTTAATATTGTTTTTAAGTCGATGTATGCAAAGGGTTGTCATATGCGGCAAAAGAAACACATATTTGCTTCAAATCGATGACTAAACATAACTTATATTAAAACCGATACAACCAGTGATGCAAATGAGTGCTGAGCGCCGACAGTGTGTCACCATTTCAACGGCTATTTATCACTTGAATTCATAAATCAATTTTTCATAGATTATATAGAATTTGCGAAATGCATACGAAAAACAATTTCTGTCGGATATTATCCAAACATTTGTTTCGCAATCATTTTTTCAACTTCTGGTTCAGACTTCAGAGTCATATATATTTGGTCTCCGAATCATTAATTATTTTGCCCATTGTTTGTATAGACTTCCACTAAGGAACTCATTTTAATGTTTATTTTATTGTATTTAAGTTCAGAAACTCTTTCAGTCTTTTGTCTGGAATTTGTTTTAAAGAATTCATATGAATTTGAAAACAATTTCAACAAAATGTTTGATTAAATTATCATTTTCTATACAAACCGTTGTTTTTCGTCTCATAATTACATTATATACAAAAATTTCATTACTTTTCTGATGTTTTAATTCAATTTAATACAAATTTAATTTTCTTTTTATCATTTTATTCCAAAAAATTGTGAAACTATTTCAAGTGTATTCAGGAATAATTTACTTAACCCAGGATATAATTATATACAAATATTTAACCAAGACCAAATAATTAAACAGTTGAAGACTATAGTAAAACCAATAAGAATAAAATAAATGAATGGCCAGGCTATTTAATCTTTGTGAATGTGTTCAATATTTGATGAAAAAGACCAAAACGATTCTGATTTCATCTTATTCACTCTTAAGCATTATTTATCATTTATATGGCCATAAATAATCAAGAAATATACCAAAAATAATGATCATGGTCAATTTTGGTACTTATGCTGATAAATGAGCCAGGTCTTTAATCTATATAAAGAAATGTTTAAACTTTTAAAGCAAATAATTTGCTCCAAATGTAAGACATAATCATTAATCTAAATGTTTGCCAATAATAGCTATCAATTGTATTAAATATTTTATTCAAGAAAAGAGTCATTCATTAGTGAATTGAAAAACTTCTCCTCTAATATACATCTCTTCTACTGATTGTTCATTAATTTCTTATCTCTAATTGCGAACCAAAGCCTATACCACCCGTTCCTATGATTATTCACAATAATAGCGAAACACGAAAAATCATTTGACATAAGGAACGGATAATTGAAGAAAACACTCGTCTAATGATTTCTTTTATTTGTTTTCCACTTATCGATAAATAAGTTATTCTGAAAGAGCACCGGACAGGAGAGACAGGACAGACAGGACAGCCTCATAAGAATAATAAATGAAATGACATTAAAACCGATTATCTCTTTTTTTGTGCAGAATATTCAAAGCGATTCAGTGAAGTGCTGTTGGATTTGTGTTCCGTGTCGTGAAAATCAATATTTATTAGACGAATATACCTGTCAGGCATGTCCTCTGGGGTGGTGGCCAAACGACAATCTCACGGGTAATTAATCGCACCATTCATTAAGATAATTATCTAATTCTTATATCAGTGATGTTCGCGAAGGAATACCTCAGGGCTTCCCTTTTTAAACACTATAAGAATAATTGTAGTTATCGTGACTATGGTCAGGACAATCGGATCTTGTATAAAATAACTGTTATTTGATTTGAACCTCTTCCTCCTCCTGGCTACCACTAAATATTTTATTCTTGGTCTTTTATCAAATGATTCAATTGAAAAGAAGGCGAAAATAGCCACAATTTATTTGCAAGATATTTATTGCTATCGAAATGATTGAAAAATAAAAAATTAGAAAATAATTCACAAATAATCTGATAGAAAAAGAGAATCTTTTGTCATAAATCTCGAAAATAATGAGGACTTCCATCCCTTTCTGTTTTTTCTAACGGAATTCCATTTGAAGGACTATTAGTTATCTCTGACGTGATTTTCAGTTCTGGTCATTACGTTTCCAACAAAAGATTTAATGAAAGTCCAATTATTCTGTGTTTAGGCTGTAATCAGATCCCAATCGAATATCTTGAGTGGAACGAAACGACATCACTGGTGGCGATGGGTATCGCGTGTCTCGGATTTATTATGACATTCTTTGCGATGGTTGTCTTCATACGACATAACGACACTCCGATTGTGAAGGCGTCCACACGAGAGCTCTCGTATGTGATACTAATCGGAATGTTCTTATGTCACGGAACGACCTTCATTTTGGTGGCCAAACCGAGCAAGACCACCTGCTACATATCTCGAGTCCTGCCCGGACTCAGTTTCGCACTAATGTACGCCGCGTTAGTAACCAAGACCAATCGGATCGCCCGCATTCTGGCCGGTTCTAAGAAGCGAATCATCACCAAAAAGCCGCTATTCATGTCGGGAACGGCACAAGTGGTCATTACTTTCCTATTAATATCAATTGAGTGCGGAATCATAGCTGTTATGCTGGTCAGAGAACCGGCCGACAAAATGCATTTCTACCCGACCTTAGATAAGGCTCAGCTTATCTGCAATACAACTCCTTTAGGTATTCACCAGTTTTTATTAATATTGAAAATATCGGAATTCCTTGAAAGGCATGTTTCCCCTCCGTCTCCCCCTTTATTTTATTTATCAGAAGAAGATATGCGAAAAGTATTCTAATATAAGACATGTCCTTTTAGGAGATTTAAAACTTCTTAAGAGTTGTTAACAAACCTTTTAATCGATTGACGAGTACTTAAATTGCACTCAAATTAATGCTTTTCTTAAGAGAATCAGATTTTATCTAATTATCGAATGTTTTGAATTGACTTCAAGTGTTCTAATGAGACATAAACAAGGATTTAATTTCAAATGGTTCCGGTTAATTGTGAAAATATTCAACTAATCCTTTGAGCGATGATACGACTCAGACCTCAATTATAAGCAATCGTTTTCTCAAAATCAGAGCAATAGATAAGAGACTGTAAAAGAGAGGAGAGGGCGAGGAAGTCATTCTTTGAGTTAAGTGATCTTCTAATTAAGTCTATGTCTGTTCGGGTTCGCAGACATTCATCATCTCTTGAAATCAGAGCATAAAAAGCCTAACCTATTAACTAATGTATTGAATACGTCTTCGGTTTCGGGCGAAAGAAAGGGAATGTCAAACATTGGATGTATCGATGGTAATAATCAGGCAGAAAAAGAACCAGAGATACCATTAACAGACAATTTATGGCTAATCATCAAATGAAGAAGACATCTGTCATCTGACATATATGGCAGAGAAGATATCCTTTTATTTATATTCCAGGAACAGAAACCTGAATAATGTATTAGAAGTAGTACTGATGGCTCTCAACACAAGTAATTGTCTATTGATTAGACTCTCGAATACATGCCTTATATTATTGTTATCGCATATTAAAGGCATATGAAAGGGATCTGTCTTTTGACTGACACATAGTTTTGTTTATTTATTATTCCTTTCATTGAATTCCTTTGTCTGAAACCTAAGATATTCGTCAATTTCCCTCTATTTCCGTAAACATCAAAACTAATTAACTGTCATCTGATTGAAAAGGAATAACAGCGCCGTTAGGATTCGACTTTTTCCTGATCGCGATGTGCACCGTCTACGCGGTCAAGACAAGGAACGTACCGGAAAACTTTAACGAAGCCAAGTTCATAGGCTTCACAATGTATACAACACTAGTGATATGGATTGCATTCGTTCCCATATATTTCAATTCCAACGCCAAAGTGATAACTCTCTGTCTGTGCATAAGTTTCAGTGCAATCGTGGCTTTAGTTTTGCTATTTTGTCCAAAGATTTATATAATGCTCTTTAAACCGGAGAAAAACAATCGCAGCTACTTTACTACCGCCAAAAATGTGCGCTGTCATATCGGGTATGTGCCCACCATGGGTGTCTCACGACATTCATCACATTCGACATCCGAGTTCAGTATGGAATCACCCCGGTATGTCACCAAAAACAATATTTACTTTCTTTTCTTTAATCAGTTTTTTGGGAAAATTTGAATTTTTTGATATTTGAAATTCAAATTCAAATTTTATGAATGCATTTAGTGATGGCTTTTATTGAGAAACTTTTTCTTAAGCTTTTAAATATATTCCTGCATATTTTTCGTAATATTCATCTTGGTTAAAGACGTTAAAAATGAATATGGAACAAGATCAAATATAAAACTCGTTTCACCTTTCGATTTCCAATAAGAGAACCTTGATGATAACTGCTAAATCCTAATGGCAGCTATAGTAACATGATACTTTATGAAACATATTATATAATATGGTATTAATAATTAATTAACTTGACACTTTCTTTCCACTAAAATCTAATTATTATATTAAACGAAATCAATTTAATATCGAAAATATTCTACAATTAAAAGAAATCAAATTACTTGTTGACTAATATGAGCAAGGCTCAACCATGCAATCGATCATGGTGTCCTGTCAGTAACCCTAGTCTCTTATTCAAATTACTTCCTCATATTTTTTAAGGCTGAGCCCAGTCTTATCATTTATTCCGAGCGCTTATCTTAAGAACTTAATGCAAATTTCAATCAATAAATTCATATCAAAGATATATTCGGTTTCTTATATATCGGACAAAATTAAGGCAATATTTCCTCTGAATTATTATAAGCAATGAATATAAATAAATATATAAATATTGTGTCGAAATTTGAATAATTTATATCATAATAAAAGAGTAGAATAAATATTTGTTCAAACGCTCACTGCGAAATGAACAAGCTCATTTTTCCAAAGTAACGGCTTTCAGTCAAATAAAAACTTTGTGTAAATGATTTTTTTGGTCCTTCCCTTATATCATGTGTTGGACAGGGATGTGCGGAGTGGGGTTATTAGTTAGACAGATAATAAACAATGCGATTCCGGGCGACAAAAAAATTATCGAATTCTGTGATAATTTCATTTGGAAAGAAGTGAATATGTGTTTCATTCGATGTCCTGACCCCCACTGCTGTGCACATCACTGGACTGATATAAGAACTTTTTCAGAGCAAACAATTCACTCGAAAATAACGACTGAGAGAAGAGAGAAAATTAAGTTAAAAGCCATTATAGTGTTTATTCTGTTCACTCAATTGAACACTTTTTTCTCATTTTACTCATTTTTCTCCGAATTTATAGCTCCGGAGCAAAAATTTGTTAATTATTTTCCTGGAAAATATTTTTGACTTGTATTAGATGCTCTAGCAATTACTTTTTATGGAGTTCGAAAATTGCTTCAGTTCATTGAGTTATCGCTTCTCCCTAATCGAAAATTTAACTAGATTTGAATTTAACTCGATTAAAAATATATTATCGATCAACATCTTCTCGGTTAATTCAATCAAGATGTTCGTAATTCAATTAACTAGAACACATTCTCAAAGTGATCTTGAGCAGTAAATCAAAAATGATTTGATTTTATTCTTTTCATCTTATCTTTGAAATAAATTTTTGATTGCATTCATATTTTAGAGAAAGAGTTGTTTTTCTTTTTCATTCAATTTTCTCGAAATAATTCTTAAAATGTTTTTTCTATTTCTATAGAGTTATTGTCTGAGAACTCAATTCACTGAATTTGGTTTTTACTTAAGATATTTGAAGAAATGATTGTAATTCTGTCGTCTGAATGCTATGTCTGTCCCTTTTTGTCTGAGCTTTCTTTTACCAGAGATGTAAACACAACTTAAATGAGGGAACTGGGTGTTGAAGTTTTTGTTTATCTATGGTGCTATTGGAACGATAATTCTCGAAAACTCAACAGACCTAGCTAAGCAATTTTTGACAACAAGAATTTTAGTGAAAACTACTGTCTAGTTAAAAGTGAGGTGGGTGCATTTGTGAGACTCCCAGTTGGCATCACTGGTGCTCTACAGTCATACGCGTATTAAATAATGGATAGAAATCGATGTCTGAAATGTTTTGGATTAATAGAGTTGGGAATAAAAGGACACATTCTCTCAATCATTGACTCATTCACTGCATTTTGATTTTCAGACCGGATTTTATTTGATTTGATAGTTTAGTTAACTCACAATAATTTCCAGAATACTAATCAAATCTGAAAATATTTTTCTAGTTTTGGGGGAAAATGAGCCAAATTTTTAGTAAATTAAGTCTCAACTCAGAGAGAATTGACTTTTGAATGAAATCCCAAACCAATTATTTATCGTTAATATATGTTTAGTCACATAAAAGTTTTGTGAACTCAGTTTTGAAACCACCGGTGAATTGGAAAATACTGATAGAAATGTGATATAAAACAATGACATTCCTCTGCAACGACTTCTTCGCTCAGAATTTATATCGAATTAATTCTGAAAAATTCTCTTCTCTTTTAATTTATTGTCTTCTTTGCAGAAAACTGTGATTTACTTTCTTTACTGTCACTTATGGGGCATTGAATGGTAGGGGAAAGGGTAGGCAAAGGCAGAGGCAATAACTTGGATTTTCCATTGAAGGCAACCCATAGAAGGCTTTTGGGAAATCAGTTCCACATTTTATTTGTCCCAAAAGAGGGGACAATATTCTAATCAAAGATTATATTCGTTTGAAGAGCCATTGAATCACCAGATTTTCTCATCTCTTCTCATCGAAAGCCAGTGTCAGAAGAATGGGCTCTAAATTTATTTGCCATTAAACCGATTCTTTGCTAACCATTATCTAAAACTTGTATCAAATTTTAAACATTTTCTTTACGAGAAAATACTGTTTGGAAATCGTTTCTTAGGAGACAAAGAATTTAAGTGAAATTTACGATTTTATTCACTTTTTCTTTAAGTCTTTTCTTAAATTTCGTTTGCCTTCAGTTCTTGTATTCTCTTTGAATGAGTCGCCGAAAGAGGTTTATATACACAAAGAATATAATAAATAAAATCTATAATAATATGAAAAAGAATACCATTATTTGAAACAGAGATGCAGATGGTCTGGGGCCCAGGCGCTCAAAATTCACTGAAATGGAAGGGGGTGTTCCGCAGAGTTTAATCTAGATCCTAGAAATTCAGTACATTTCATTGCAACATGATTGAAAATCTTGTTGATGGAAAGGACCAAGAGCTTTTCTACTGATAGATTGTAAAATTATTTTAATCAAATGAAAATAAGGCAATAATTTTAGGGCCAATGATCTCCATGGGTAAGAAAAGAGGGGTTTGTATTCTCCCCCTTCGACATCACTGAAGCAAACGTATTGAAAACAACGGAAACAGAATTTAATATTTGTTTTATTTACTCAGAGTTTGATCAATAGATTTCAATTAACGAGAAATTTCAAGAATTCATCGCTTATTCTATGGAAATATTTGATTGAATTTCCGACTTATGAGCGAAACTTCTGGGTTTGGGTTTGGGCTCAAAATTATGTCTTTATTTCAAGAGTTGATTATTCATTTCCTTTTCAAAACAGACTTCTATTAGATTTTCCTCATCTGAAGACTTATTCTCGAATTTTTCAAGAAATAAATCAAAATAATGGCTCCATTTGAAGGACAAATCAATGGTTTTGATTTAGATTTCCAACTGTTTGAATAACATCCAGCAATTCGTGTCTCTTCGTGTCATCTATCAATTTATTAAACAATAATATTTGCCTGAATTTCACTTCATTTCTCTTGATGATGATCAGGGTATTCTAAAAATATTGAAATTATTTTCTGAAAAATGTGAGTTATTTTAATTATTGAGTGAACTTTAATAGACCAAGCTGTTATTCTATTGTGGCTAATTAATAACTATGCCACATTCCTTTTGAACACTATTAAACTTGGACACACCGATCCTAAGACGGAATAAAAAGGAGAAATAACGAAATCTTTGTTAATTGAAGTCTATTCGAGAGATAATTGCTTTTCAATTAATATTTACGAAAAAAAAGCATTTCTCTCATAATTCTCTGTCTTTTGTTTTTCGTCAAAAGAGTTATGATTTCCCTCTGAAAGGGAAAAGATATGCGAAAACATTAATAGTGTTCTCACAGAATATTCTCTACAAATATGAAAATGAGTTTTAACTCAATTTCTCTTTTTTAGGATTTCGTTCTGAATAAAGAGAGGAAAGTAGTGAAAGAAAGTGACGAAAAACTGCATAATTATTATTCTGTGTATGAATACTGAGTTTGTGTTCAGTAATGATAGACTCAAGCATTTAAATCAGGTTTACCCAGGGGGTATAGCCCGGAAAATTTGGCATTTTATGTCCAAGTTATACCCTCCACTATAATCCCCAATTAAAATATTTTCCGAAAAAAGCTAAGGACACCCCCTAATACTCCACTTCCTTCTGAGCCGAAGAGCTTGGGCATCTCTGATTTAAATACAAAAACAAAATTGATAGAGAAGTGGTTACGGCAGATAAAGTAAAGCACAACATTCAATTATTAAGAGGACCTAGACCAAAGGTCGGGTTTATTTTGTTCTTTTCCTGTGCACATCACTGGTTTGAATTGTTATTTTGTTGGCACAAAATTTAAATACTTTATTCCCCTAAAGAATAGCAAAATTTCATAAAATATATTCTTGAAGTTTATAATTCTTGAGTGAATTCTTTGATAGAAGTCTAAGATTTTTCTAATGCAAAGAATTGAATAATTTTTGCCGCATTTCAGGCATTTTATAGAGAATATAAGAAAATGATCCTGGTTTACATTTATCACTTTTGTGGCTTTTCTTTCAATTTGAATATTTATTTGAAGAAAATTCTTCTTATTCTGAATTTTTAGTGCATTTTTACACATTTTCCGATCAAATACTTCTTGAAAATCAATTATTGGCAGAACTTTTATCGAAGTCTTTTTTTGAAGGCAAAGAGTATTAGAATAAAATTGAATTTTTCTCTATTCATCTGCTCTTTGAGCCGGAAATCTATTTATTCTGTGCTGAGAACATGAATATCTTGAAATTTAATATAATATCGCTGGAGATATAGCAGACATGAGAATTGGGCGGCCCCGGCGTCGCACTTAGACTAAGCCTCAATTGTTGTGGATGTGATCCACGAAGACAAGCAGAATAGCAATTCATGACTGACCATAACATAATAGTCAGCACTTATGTCAGCCAAATGTCATCCAAACTAATATTTCCAATAAGTTGTCCGATGTTTTCAACATTTCTTTTGGCGAACAGTTGTGGCCATAAATCAGAGATTAATCGCAAAGAGTTTTCTGGTTTGAACTTAAAAATTCATTTCATAATAATTTTTTGGTCAAAAACTGCTCTCAATATTGAAATCATTATTTTTGTCGATAAAATTGAGTCCATTTCCCAAAACGATAAACAAAAGAGTCATAAAGAGATGTTAGCGCCGGTCGTTTTGATATTACTCGTGAAGAGAGAGAGAGAGAGAGAGAGAGAGAGAGAGAGAGAGAGAGAGAGAGAGAGAGAGAATGGTCTTTGAATGGCTCTCAATGGGAATCCTGTGCTTTAAATTGTTAGGGGACTGAAAATTCTGCACATCTCTGATGAATAATAGATGTGACCAAAACAGGACTGACATCAACGGTCAGATCACAACTGGTATTAAAGACTATTCTTATCCATTCAGTTGAGAATTTAGTTATGTATTCGCGAAGTAAAGCCTTTAGATATCATTTTCAGCGCTGACTTATTGCTGACCGAGTGGTGAGTAATAAGGAGTGTCGTTATTTCCAGAGCTCGCCATCAAATCTCCAAGTTTTGCACATTCATGTCGTTTAGGTTCCAGTATTAAAGCCATGTCTTTGTTTTTCAGGCAAATGATTTGTAAGGCGTTATATAAGCTCTCTTCATATTTGTTCCTATGTACCCTGGTAATATGATTCAAACTCTGTAGGACTAATATATATTATTTTATATAAAGTTATTATATAATTAATTTTTGTTTGTTATTCATTGAGTGTTTTATAAGAGTGTCCCCTCTTTGGACGTCTTTGTGGAGATAATGGCGTAAAGTGACTGAAAAATCTGGTTCTCTAACAAATGCATTACTTTTATTGCCGGAGAATTCAGTTTAAAAATCAGATAACAATTTCTAAGAATTTCATTCTTTGACAGAAGAAGAAGAAAAATATATAATTTTGTTTCTCTTATCCCCCGAACTGTTGACGGATTGAATTTCTCAAAGTTTTGCGCTCAGAATACTGAGGAATATTATTATTATTACGAGATTTTCGATCACGAAACTAGATATGAATTTTGAAAAACTTTTGGCCTTTGATTTCCTCCCTTTCTCTATGTGTGAAATGGTTTTCAATTTACTCCTTTTTCTATGATATTTGAAAACTAGTTAAATACAAATCACGTACTTTTGAGCTAAACTTTTCATTTCAATTATAATTTATTTTTATTTTTCTCATTCTCTTTATTGAACTTCAAATTTAAAGTGAATTCTCAAAAACAAAATGCTTCGCGAAAATGGATTTCAAAGAAATATAGTATCAATTTATGTGTTAACTTAATTTCATCCAGCATTCAATACCCTGTTAATTTATCTGGAATTCACAGAACTCCGCTATTCTTCTATAATTGAATAGTTTTTAAATCTCAAACACTTTTTTCATTAATTCCTTTTTTTTATTTATGTCTATCGAAGCGAAGAATTTATACGAAAACACAACTTTTTATCATTCATTTCAGAGTAAATCTGGGTTTTTATAATTGAATTTTCTCTCTCTATGTCTGAATATTTTCCTAAATTAATTATTTTCTAATAAACTTATAGTAATTGTTAGTCAAATGAGTTTGTCTTCAATTGTGCTCAACGTTTGGCTCGGATTTCCCGCAGACTAAGAGTTAGATTGAAAATGTCATAAACACAATATTTCATCCAATTTTTTCTGCTTGCTTATTCTGATAAAACAGCTCAATCACTATTTATGTTCGTTATTGTCACTGATGTGACCTTTTATTTTATCAGAAGATGTCCAAGGTTCTTATATTTGGGGATCCACTAGAATTTAGATTTGATTAGATGCAAATATTTGCTTGCTTATCAGTTTATTAAACACCTTAATAAACTTAAGTAATAATCTTTCAATAAAAATTTCCTAGATAATCTTCAAGGAAAGTGAGCCTTGAGAAGCTCCTGTGGGTCATCCCTGATCTGATCCCTGTTAACAATGAGTAATACTCTCTATTATCTAATAATATATGAAAAGAGTTTTTGTTTCACTTCTCTTCCCATTGTTTGCAAACTTATGAACAGAACTTTATATATAAGAAGTTTAACTGATTTTATGCACAAAAACAAAATCACATTTACTTTAGATGTTATGTAACTTATGTTTGACTTACGATTCAATAATTTCCTAGTTTTTAGGCTACACTTAGGCCTTTAGACTTTACATATTCGAAGATAATCATGCAAATTTTATTATTTTTGCATCCAACTCATGGAAATTCCATGAAAAAGGTCGATCAGATGGCCATCAGATCTATTGTCTCAATTCTTGTACTCAAAATACACTACAAACTATTGATTTCCAATTTATTATGTTTAACACGTTTGTGGCAAATGACCCGAAATTTCAGGTTTATTGTAATCAAGATCATATTATAATAGAACATAATTTGTAACAATTCGAACCTTAGATAACATATTCTTTGAACAATTTTCAAAATATCAAACCCAGAACAACCAGAGTAGAAAAGATTCTAGAATATAGGCATATAAAGTGATTATTCTTGGATAAAAAATTGGAGGCAATCACTTGGATTGCAATTATAGTCAACCAATAAATTATTTGTGAGTAAATCAGTTTTGGCAGCAATTTATCTAATCTTGGATTTTATATAAATGCATACGTTTTTGCGTATATTTTTATAAATAATTTATATCCAAAGAGTGAATAAAATAATTGCACAAAAGTTAGTGAATTATATATCATTAGAATCTTAATATATATCCAAAGTATTGTTAACTTGGTATCCATTGGGACTCAACTCGTGATACACAATATTTTTGGGAAAAAAGCCAAAAGTAATGCAATACAGATATTAACTCAGTTTTACTTTAAGCCCACAAAAGCCGTGAGAAAACATAATTCTGTTTTCCATTGAAAGGGATGAAAATCTGAGGAACAACTCACGATTGAAGTGAAGGTTTTCCTCTCTTTGTGATAACCTTTTTCTTATCTTTCGCTGAAGACTAGAAGAGATTTATATCGAAGAGAAAGTTATTCAACACTTTATAAAATACTTAACTTTTTCTTCAGGAAATTTCAAGTCTTTTCTCATTTCGGCTCAAAGTTTCTGATCCGGGAATTCATGAGAAATCAGCACAATTTATGTCTCAATATTGTTGAATAATGTCAAGGCTTAACCATAATCTACTAGTACATATAATTTATTATTATAACCTTGCTAAATGTTTAGTAAAATTAAATATTAAACCAAAGATATTAATATTGTTGTTAACGGTTATGAAAAAAGGATAATATTTTATTAGAGCTAATTATGTTTGATTGATAGATGCAATTAATCTCCAAATTTTCCAAGAAACTGCTTTAATCACTTTTCTGAAACATTAGACCCTTTCATGAAATTCATTATTTTAATCACTATTTTTGGGCTCATATTTGTTAACCAAAAAAAGTATTTAAATCAGAATTGAAGTAAAAAAGTTTCGCTGAAAAGTAATTTAAGTCAATATTTGACTTTTGACTCAAATGTCATGAAAATGGTTGAAATGATATCATAATAATCATAATTCATATGAAAATCTAGTGATATATCGTATGTATTGATTATAAATCTGAAGAAACGGTGCTAAGACTGCTATACATCTCCATCTCTAATAGATTTATGAGTAAAATGATTGATGAGTTTCAGGTCTTTTCACATAAATAAATAGTCATATCGTATATGAAGTCCACATATAAATGGCTTTCAGCGGTTGGCTATACTCCGGCACAACTTCAAAGTAGTGGAAGAAATACAGGAATTTGAAAAATAAATTCAATACAATATTGGAGTTCCTGTTGTATGTGAAGACAATTTATCTAATGGTCGGACACACAGACAAAGCAAAGAAGCACTTCATTAACTAAAAAGCGAATTACACATAATAGCAGTTCCCCTCTCACTCTGCCGGCACTGACTTCTCTCTCCAAGTCTTAGTCTATCTGTTTCTTTGTGCCGACAATAATATAAATCTTAACTATTTTGTGACGAATTGTTACGACTCGGGCTCCGAGACTCTTATTCTGTGTCGTTATTCTGTATGTGTGTGTCGAACGGCACGATATATGAGCTTGGTATCAATTGATCACATGAAACATCTTCACTATTGGTTCACTTTTTTTTAATCAACTCATATAACATATGCCTCCTATTGTCTGTTATCTATAGTTTCCTCTGAAAAAAGCAAAAAAGAGGAAAATCTTTACTTCTTTTTCATTCTTCTAAGTCTTTGATTTGATTCCTTTAGCAACAAATTGGGAGATAAGAGCTTAATTAGACTAAAGACATGATTAAAAACTATTCGGATGATATTTTTCATCGTTTGATTGATTTTGTTATTCATTCTGATATCGGCTTTCATTGTCTGAGATGTCGATATATATTACAGAAAATATTATTCTGTCCTCTTTTCTCCAGTTCTTTAGTCGTTATGCTGAGCGTGAAAATGGGTTAATTCATTTGTTTATCATTAGCGGACATTTCTTGGCTATGATTTATATGCTGTCCACTCGTCGGGTCAGAGAATAATAAATATATTAGTTTAATGCGAATACGAGACCAATCTTATGATCTTAATGTCGACTCTTATTGGCTACAAATGTCTAATTTAGAGTATCGTTTGTGCCACACATGAGAAGGACTGGCCATTCATCAACACATTTAATGCTAATAAATAGTGTTTTCCTCTCATAACTGGATTTAAAAGTCAAATTAGGTCTCAGACCAGAGCACACCAGAGCCTCAATGAATATACGAGACGTCAAAAACTGTATTTCATTACAAGATTTCACTCGTATTTAACAAAATTAATTCCTCTGAAAAGCCATTCAATTAATTCCTATATTTGATTGATTTGTGACATTAGACCCAAACATATAACACGTGAACACTATTACATTCAATACCTTTGACTCCAATATTAAATGTGTTTATCATATATTTATTTATATTCATATTTTTTTCATCGAATTGTAGTAAAAATGTGTTTAATATTAATAATTATCATATGATATGTTTATGTCAAACATTAGAATCGATATCAGGTCTGAGGACTGACTGCCTTTTTATTAATTCACTCAGAATTGAATTGACTGTTCGCCTATTTTTGATGGATGATAAGATGAACTGTCTAATTCTAAGCATCAAATTATTAATCATCAAGCAAATATTTGTTTTATATTTCATATCCTTTTAATATTTAATGTTATAAAACTATTTTCTTCACTCTATGTATACAAACTCGTTATTAAATTTGATCTTGCAAAGTATTCGAGTGTCTTAAATGCTATTCCGATCTCGAAACTCTCATATATCCTAAGAGTTATTAATTCCTCGATTGAAACTAAAATTCTATCCAAACTCTCTCTGAATATTCTGTTTGAAAGAATGGGAACAACTCTTCCTATTGTTTTTACAGTAATTATATTATTCATCTCATAATTTGATTGAGTTTTGCCATCAAATGTTGAAATTAAGGACAATGGGGTTCACAATGGGCTCAACAATTATAGTGACAAATGAGAAATATTTAACATTAAGTGAAAGCAGGGATGCACAAGGGGGCTGGAGATTTGGCCCCCCCCTAAGGTCAAAAAGTGTGATTTGGCCCCCCCTAGGATCGAAGGAAAAATTGGGCAAAAAATTGACGCCGCG
>JAQGBD010000468.1:0-29857 GCA_034698165.1 Punctoribates punctum | reverse complement strand
GTCGATAAAAAGTCGGAATTAAAATACTCCTTAGTATGTGATTCGGACACATCCGAGTTCTTAGACCGATAGGACTGTCCATTAAGATCTTGAAAACGACTAACTTTTGCTTCTCTGGTCATTAGCAACTAATTTACAGAATAATGTAGGAAAATAAGCAAGATAGGTCAATTTTATATTCAAACCTTTTTAGATAGTTTTTGAATTGAATTGAATATGACCATGGTTGATTGATTAGTTGATTGATTAATCAGAAAATTAGGATTAAGTGCCACATAACTCGATTTGAAACAAATATGAAAGCCCTTGCTCATTTCAGTGGAATCCACACAAGTTTTCCACTTTCTCTCAAATGATTGAAATATTTGTCGAAATGTTTATATTTTTAATAAAATCATTAATAATAATAAATATTAAACTAATGAATGAATTCAATTGAATGCATAGAAAATTCAAAACTCAATCGATTAGAACTTTAATTAAATTTTATAATAAATTAATTAATGAAATAATAATTGCAATGATTGGCACCGAATTCAATTAATGACTGCAAAATCGGTTAAAGCGGCGGAAGAATTATTATTTGTGGGCCGAAGAGTTGGATGACGTCGAGTTTGATCGAGACTTCAACAAAAGGCTCGACTTCTTTGCTCCTGTCTTAGAGTCGGAGCTCTGCGTTGTCTCCAATTCATTGTCTATTTTCTCTTCTTTAGTATTTGAGGACAACTCAAATTTGGCGCCAATCAGTCCGACCACTGATTTTGGCCTTTGTTTGAGTGGCGGCGGATTTGATTGTCGCGGAAGCGATGAGCGGTTAGAGTCAGTCAGAGATGTGCTGAGCTCTTCATTGGCAGTGCTTTGAATTTTGTTGGGAGACTTCAATATGTCTCCAAAAACGGTTGCTCTCAGTTTGACGCCAAGTAATGGATTCGATCCAATAAGAGAGTTATTGGCATTATTTGCATTCGATTCGGTACCCGTTGGAGGAGTGGTTGGTGTCGGAGCTAATGAACGTCTCCCCTGTTTTGCTCTCATCTCAGCCAAGAGGTCGGCCCGTTCTGAAGGCAAAGGACTCGTCATTCTTTCGTGAGATTCCAAAATATTGGTTATCTCTTCAGCGCCGGGAGAAGTGTTTCGAGGAATAGGAATGGGTTGAGTCACTCTCTTATTGCCTAAATTAGGTGAGGATCGGGAACGGGTCACTTCATCAATACGGGCTGACAAAAGTGATGTCTGCGCCACACCTGTTGTCTCTTCATTTGTATTTCTTGACTTAGAGTTCAAATTATTTGAGTGATAATCACTTTTGAGTCCCAACTTCTTGAACAGACCGACTCTGGGCTGAATTTGAGGCTTTAATGGCATATCTGAGGGACTGTTCTTCTTGAAGAATGTTTCCAACCCTTCGTCCAATTTGGAGACTCTGTCAGTGGTCTCCATATTATTCGAATCGTTTTTATCTAATTTTGCATTTTGTGTATTCGAAGTAATGCCGACTCGAGTCGGGGCTCGAGTTTTCGGCTTTTTTGGTCGAGTCTTCGCCAAGTGCTCTAATTTATCACTACTGGTCGATGCCAAGAGACTAGAATCAATTGAACCCAAACCACTTTTGGAACTGTCAGCCTTTGGCAAAAGATCCGGAATATCATCAGATGTGAGGCCATCCAAAACTGATTGCGGTCTAAGTCTTCTCACATAAAGACTTTGACGCTTTTGATTCGACTGTTTTGGAGTCGCCTTAAAGGTAACCAATGATTAGAATAATTGAAATGAGTTAAGAATTTAAGAGAATGAAAAGAAAGCGGAGGAGAGGACTCACAAGATTGAGCCAGGCCAAAAACTGCAGCATTAAATCAACATTAGATCACAGATTAGATAAGCATTTATTCGTTATTATAGTTATAGTAAAAGAGTTGATACTCACAACAGCCGACTCTTCAGCCGCATTGGCATCAATGGACAGATTCCCTTCGGTGGACGACTCTCGGGAACAACTGCCGTCGACCCACATTCTGCTTCGCAAGACATCTGGTGTTGAACTCCTTTGACTCATAGATTGTTTCTGTTCCTGTCCTGTCAGTGCTCTGTGGCTCGAAGAAAGACATTCAGAGACTTCAATCAATACTTTATCACAAATCTGAGCGGCGATTGCCTGAAGTATTTCTTCAATTTTAGTGGTGAGAAGAGCGCCGACACTATCATTAAGACAGGTCTGGAAAAAGTTGAGCGAAGGAACAAATGGAGAGTTCTTAGAGTTATTAAAAATACGGTGTAATTCACTTTGAAGTCTATCACTGTCGGCGATGACGTGAGGACACTGCTCTTCAATCGTTTGGATCATCGCTGCGATCGCACCGTTTATATGTGCCTCAAATGTTGTCTTCAGATCGAGCGATGTCTCCAATAGTTTTGCTTCAATTGGTTTACACAAAGAAAACGTTGAGAGTCGGCGCCCACTTTCGGGCAGTTCCGGGTATATTAACTTTTGGTATAAATCAGTCAACAAATGTTTGGCATTCGAGGCGTCCTTCAGATAACTCTCAGCCCTCAAAATCTCTTCTTCTTTTACAGAGATGTCAAACGATTCCGAAGACTTTTTGTTGTCATTAACCGAACTGTTATTCAGAACATCTGTCAAATGAACGGCCAGTTTGTCAACCATTTGATAGACATTAGAATCGATTTGCATGTGTTGGCTGTGAAGACGACTGTTCCTTAAGATAGTTTGCGGCAAATTGTTTCGTCGCAATAGTTCTTGAATTTTAGTGATCGCGGCTTCAGTGCGTTCCGGCATTTTAACCATTGCTGTCTGAACGTCTTGCACGGGGACCGGCATATACTTCAGAGTGAAGTTTCGTTCCAATGAATATGCGATGTCTACGAATCCAGTGGTTGGCACCAAATTCCGGTCCATATAAATGGTCTCAAGTTTTGAGTTAACCTGAAGTGCTTTGGCCAGAGTTCGAGCCCCAGACAAACCCATTTGATTACCTAATTAAACAAAGAAATCAAAATCTCTTCCTTAATAACAAAAATCGATATACCGGTGACGTCGATGTTGACTAAGGACTGGTTGGAACCCAAAGCGTTGATCACAAGACAGGTGTCATTTCGTAGTTTGGAGTCCACCAAAGATAAAGATTCCAATACAGAGTCTTCGTCTTGTAAGAGATGAACCAATGATTCGAGAACTCGCGGCATATGTCTGAAGACAAATAAGTTTTAATTTGTTTAACGATATTATAAAACAATAAATACTTTGGTTTAATATAATTGAAATTTTTTCCAATCGATAAGTATTTAATTGATTTGTTTTTTGCGATAGAATTGATTACATTCGTGACATCGATGTCGAACCCGTTGTCACTCAAATCTAAACCACTTATACATCGAATGCCTCCCAAAGCAAACTCAAGAACAGTGGCACCGCTTGACTTGAGTTCATTAGAGCTGAGGTCAATGCGAACATCGGTTGCGATTTCATTGCAGGCAAATCCCAAAAGCATAGCCTTAAGGGCTTCCGCAGGCAAACGATTTAAAGACAGATTCAGTGTCTTGAGGGCCACCGTTGATGTGAAGAAGGCTTTGAAAGACGGCGGAACGTTCACATCTTTGTGGCTCTTTTTGCTACTGAATTGATTCCGGGATAGATTCAAGTGAACCAACTTTTGACTGCAACCCCTAAGAAGAGCTCCGAAAGCTGTGTCCAGACAGCACTCGGTGGCCGACAAATCCAAATGAGTGATATTATTCGGTTGCGCCAAAAAGTTGTATAACTTCTGCCACAAAATTCAAGGGTTTAGTACAGAAAAGACTATTATTATTAATAATTTATTAACAATACTTACGTTTACGTCATCTTTAAGGACATTACCGCTTAGATTCAAATAAGTCAACGATAATGAAGTGTTTTTGTTCAGATATAGAGAATCCGATAAATCGGAGACACCTTTCGATGTGATTGAAGTATGACTAAGATTCAGATGAGTTAAGCCTTTATGTAGTTTTCCGACGCTATTAAGGGATGCGTTACTCGAAGAGTCATCAGAGATGAGACTCGTTTGAAATGATTTGGCGAGAAATCCATTAAAACTTTTCAAACCTTTGTCTTCAATTAAATTATTGGACAAATCGATAAAATGAAGAGATGTCTGACTGTTGGACATAAGGGCCAGAAATAGTTTGTTGAGTGAATCGGCTTTTAGTCCGGTGTTATCTAAATATATTTCCTCCAAAACAGTGGATCTCTTAAGTAATTGTATGATCTGTTCTGCGACTTCACTATTGGTATGACCGGAAAATACCTTAACATTACTGGCCCTGAATTTAGTGAACCACCCGTTATAACTGAGGGCCGCGATTATTGCCACGAAGTCTTTTGAGTCCAAATGTTCAAAGTCTAAGAGCGAGAGTTCTGTGCTGTTGTGCGTCGAATATATGGTGTCCACATCCCAGGCCACCTCTTCTCGATAGGGTGCTCCCAAGTAATCACAAAGACATGCATATTGGGTGGAAAAGCCTCCACAGGGACTCTCAATAGTGTTTAGGTTAGCCCTCTGTTCGACGCTCTGATTGTATTCTATCATTGATTGCAATCGAGAGGACGGCTCCACTTCTATCCTCTTAATGAAAGACTCGAGAGGTATTTGGGGGAATATCCTCTTAAGAGCGGTTCCCAATTGGATAATCATTAAATTAATTTCTTCGCCATTGTTTGCGTCCACAGAATAAAAAGTATAGGACTTGTTCTCAGAGTTGATTCCAATCGTCAATTGGTTTCTGCGTTTGCTTTCGATTGAATTGATGTCTAAGTAATGGAATGTCTGCTCAATTTTTGTCGACACTTTGGCCGTCAAAATGAAGAGACGACAGGCACTGAACGCTAAGATCTTGTTCTCTGTCTTCTCGTTTTTGATTTCCATTTTCACCAAACATTTCAGCGATATTTTCACGCTTTGCCCCAAAAGAGCCGAAACACTCTCTGAAAGGAAAATCATAATTAAATTATAGATCTAATGATAGACCGATCGTTAAATCTTGTATTAGGATAAAACATGAGGGCTGTCCTCATAACTACTGACTGTAAATTGCATTCTTAAAGGCAATTCTCAATCATTAGATGTATTAAAGAAGTGAAAAAATTATATGAAAAGTGGAACCATTAGTCAAAAGTATTTCAATCGACATCTTTTTTTACGATAGCGGCGATGATATCATTGATATACCTCTGAGTGTCGTCTATTTATTTGCAGCAATTTGTGATAAATTACAAAACATTGGATCTAGGTGCTCTAAATCAAGCGTAAACTCAAGTGAACTTATAAATGACTCATATGAGTGAAATGATTTGGAAATGTAATCTGGATACAACTTTATTTAATACGATTAGTATAAGCATTAGCATCAGCATTAGCATGGTCCATTACCATTTTTGGTTAGAAATCAAATGTCAAATAAGTTTTATAAGAAAATAAACAAAAAATTAAATTTAAAGATATTATGAATTTTTATGTAAATTTCAGTGAAATCGACCGCAAAATAAACGATTAAATTGTTGTGATTTTTGTCATTAAACAGTTTGAGAGGAAAATTACACAAAATAATTGTTTTTTTTCGGTAATTCCACTAAAAAATGAAAATTTCTCACAAATTCAGTTGAAATCAGTTCCTATTCTTAATTGAAATCTCTTTTAAATCATTATCGTTGACAACAATTAGAAGCAAATAATATTCGAAAACAATTTGAAAATAAGCCAGGCTAATAAACAGTTTATATACGTATGGAATTATGAGCTTGTTTCAATACTTCCAAGAAGAATATTATACGCATATATGTTTACCTATTCTATTTCAGAACCAATTTCAACCCATCAATTGAACATGATCAAATGGAAATCTAAACCTTTCCTAAATACGATAATGAGTTATGGCTTAATACAGGTGTTTGCTTCAGAAAATGATCTTGCTAGTTCTATATTACACACAAAAAGGTATTAACCAAAAAGTTCTTTGTTTTGAACAATAATTTCGTTATTGAAATGAATATTAAATGCAATGATTTAAACAATTTTTTCTATTGTTTTGTCTGAATATCCAAAGAGTTAACAATGAATTGGAGATAATTTATAAGCGATTAGAAGACATTAATTAATACTATTGTAAAGTATTTTCCAATTGATGTCAATTCAATGACAATCGCTTTTTACAAATCTCATTGATTTCTAGGAATTAATGCAATTATTTCCACTATTTTTAGTTAAATTAATAAATATTTATACAAAAAAATAGATAAATAGTAAGAATTAATAATCGGATGCATTAAAGACGAGTTGTTTTGGGTTTGGCTGAGGTTTGACTTTTGGCACAACAAATACGGAAACAAATATTGCATTCAAAACATAATTAACTTATATTTGATTTTCTCTTTAAATTGCATTCGTGTTAATCAAAGGACAGGACTTTTGCTTACCGTTCAGTTCTTTAGTTAGAGAGCCTTTTATAGACATTTTGTGCGAGTCTTCGGATATTGTTTCCAAACAAACTTATCGTTAATTACCATTCAATTAATTAAGTAATAGTCAGACAGACTTACACTACATTTGACTCACTGTTAAACTGAGAAATATTTTCATTGAATGTATTGAATGCAATGCAAACCCGTTTGACATCTCCTCCCACTAAACACAGCCTGAAGTGCAGTGTCTGGCACTGGCATCCATACACTCCACACCACTTATATCACAACACATTTAATTAATTCATTTCCCAGATATTGTGTTACAAATTAGGATAAACTTAATGTTTTAGGAAATTAATTAATTTAAATGAGTTTTTCCATTATTTTCGGCTCTATTTCAGAATCAAAGCAAACAATTATTTTATTGAGAATTTCGGTCATTTCAAGCCTTATAAACACTGGATTTTATTAATAAATGGCAATTGACCAAGATCATTACATTTCTCTGCAATCAAATATTGCATTTTATAATAGATTTTCACTCAAGTCTTTTCAAAAAGAAATTTAGTATTTTTGTTGAATAAATTTAATTCAGTTTTAAATTAAATTAAAGGAAATATTGTTCACACATTTGGACGTAGTTTTTGAGAGCAGTTGTTATCGTTTTCAACCATTGAACACAATTCTTGTAAACTTGTAAACAAATCCTTTACATCTTGAGAATGGCAGTGGTGACCGGCCGTCCGATAACTGAGATAGCTCATTATCTCAAACGGGACTTAGAGTCTCACACCCGTCGGGTTCAGAACCTCTACAAAAGGATTTGTCGCAATGAGGAGTCGTGGCTTCTCGAGAGGTCTGTCCATCTGTTTATCAATTTTATTGATCTTTTGCTTAAATTCCTACCATTTTTGCAGACATGAAATCAGATATAAAATGGTTTTAATTAGAGCTGATTTCGAGAAACACAGACACGTGAAGGACTTGAGAGTGGCTAAGATGCTGTTGGAAGAGGGGGAACGACAACTATGGCTCCACATTCATCCTCAGCCCAAGAAATTCACTTAC
The DNA here is from genome assembly GCA_034698165.1 of Punctoribates punctum. NCBI lineage: Eukaryota > Metazoa > Arthropoda > Arachnida > Sarcoptiformes > Punctoribatidae > Punctoribates > Punctoribates punctum. Next base: position 22,332 of record JAQGBD010000468.1, on the reverse strand, counting down.
AGTCCCGGAGGGGTTTGTTTTGAACGGTATTTCGATTACCCCGACTTTCACGCCGACTATTGGCACCCCTTAGAGAAGGCCAGATATCCCTATTATTTCGCCAAAAGAGAGCTCCGGAAGAAGGAATACATCGAAATGTGGGAAAAGGGAAATCCCAATACTTCACAAGAAATACCTCATCACTGAAACTCATTTCAGAGATTCTTGTGATTAGTTTTCCTCTGAATTTGATTTTAGCTCTAATTTGGGAATAATTGTAGATTTGATTCATTAGAATATCTGTAAAAATATAATAATTATTAAATTGTTTTAAATCTGATTATAGATTGAATTAAAATTGAGTTTATCTTCAATTTGATGGTTGAGTCGATTCGGACTCAAAATTATGGCGAAGAGAGGTATAAATGAGAGCATAAACTGAGAAACGAATGGCTTTTAAATTAATTTTATTTTAATAATAATTGAGTTATGGTTTGAAAAATTGTGGGAATTATTAGAGATTAGGAAAAATGGATTTGTTTTCTATTTAAAGAGTTTATTGGTTTGTTTGAGTGGCTTCAGTCTTGGCCTCCTGTCCGGGCGCCCGACGTTTCATTCTGACCACTAGATTAAAATCAACAGTCATTCTTTCGTTCTCACTATTGGACGAGTCTTCAGAATCACTGCTATCACTGGCATAGAGTCCGAGACCGGGAAGAACTCCAATGCATTTAACAATTGGTTCACAAGATTTGGTCGAATCCTTACTATTTTCATCTGATTTCTGCTTTTTGGGACTCTTTTCTTCATTTGTGTCCGATTTAGTTCTCTTTCGAACAGCATTTGCGAGAAGAGCCGATTGAGAGCTCTTTTTGACCACTTTTTGATCGCAAGAATTGTCTTTAATTACATTTTTATTGAAGAGATCTTTTTTGAATTGATTGATACGTTTTTCCTGATCTTCGTTTGTCAGATGACTGACCGCTCTTTTAAACTCATCGATGGCTTCGACCTCTTCTTTATGTCTTTGTGTCTCTAATTGGAGTTTATTGTTGTCAACCATTTCGAGGAAAGAGATCTCTTCGTTGTCCAACCCTTTAATCAAATGCTTCAGTTTTCGGGATTCTTCATATTCTTCGTCTTTTTTGTCCTTTTGGTCCTTAAGTCTTTGGTAAAGAGTTCGCGGATCATATTCTTCTTCTGGCGCTTCTGTTCTCAAGAAATCATTTAAAATGAGACAAATTGTGACCTCTTTTTATGCAAACCTTTTGGCATATCTTCGGTCCGATTCTTTTCCCATTCTTCTTGTCTTCGTTGGCGTCTCTCTTGGATCTGAGATTCGGAGACAAAAGAGAGACCACTGGAAGTGTTTGTATTGAAACTCATTTGGATTTCTATGTCTTTCCAAACACTCAAATGTTGTCTAATTTTTTGACTGATTTTTAAGGTTTTGTTGTTTTAAGAAATCCATTGAATATTCGCAAAACAAATATAAACTACGCTTAAAATGAAATCCGTTAATAATTAAACCCCTTTTTATTGATTCAGATAATGATCTCTATATTTAGGAAAATAAATTAATTTTACATAACTTTAATAAAAATGAATAAAATATAATAATATTATTCTAAATTTTATGTAACATTTGTTTTATAAATCATTTATAATTAATTTGATATATAAATAAAACCCTCTTCTAATTAATGGCGTTATTTATGTCAAACAAATTGTATTTTTGGCAAAATTTCATAAATATTTTGATTTCAGTTTTAAAGCTTTTCTTTGAATCAATTTTTGTAACTTTTGTTTTAAATCCAAATTCAATCAAAAATATTGAAAATGAGTGAAATGAACGAAGAAGTGGTTAATGTCGTCCAAAATGTTTTTGTCACTGAATCGGAACCGACTCTTCTGGACAGCGAAGGCAAGAACTCAATGAATCTTCTCTGCCTTCACTGCAATTGTCTTCTTTTGAGGCCTAATATCGCGATGTTTGTCAAAATTGAGGTAAAATTTGTCACAAATCTAAACGAAAATGTTTTTATTGATACGAAAATTATGGCCAACAGAAGGAATTGCCGGCAATTGTTCGCAACGAAGAAAACAATGGTTCGGAACTGTTGTCTGACTTCTGGTGCGTTTCGGATATGTTTCAGTTCGAGAATATGGCGTTCAGTAAGAATGTGGAAGACATCAAATACTTGGCCTGTGCTGAGTGTGACATCGGTCCCATCGGATGGCATAACCTCAACGACCAGAAGTGCTATATCGCCATCAGTCGGATCAGACATCAGTGAAGACGTCGGCAGTGAATAAGTCATTGATTTTAATATTTTATAAATCTATTTAAAGTTAATATATTTGACAAAAGAGTACTTATTTTAATAATAGTTAACTTTTTATTAAATCTAATCAATTGGCAAAACATTCAAATTATATGCTCTTCTCTCATATAAATTGTCCGCAAATCACATAAATTAATCCCTTATTCGGAGATCTCTTCGGTTAAAGTTTTATCTCATAATTTCTGTGACTAAATGGTGTTAATTATGGATTCGATGACTTTTCTGCGATATTTTCAAAACTAATTTATTTTTGAGGCTTTGTTTGTCATTAGTATTGCTTTGAGTTGACTTCAAATCAAAGAATTGAATGACTTTTTGCCGACTAATTATTTGAGAGGAAAGCCATTCATTTCATTAACGAATATTTTGGAAATAATTACACTTTTTATTACTGTTTTGTTAATTACTGCGATATCACAGCTATTATTCATTTAACAGCTTTTTTATATTCAATGCAAATAAAAATATCAAAACTTTTATAAAAATATTTCTTTTTGTTTATTTTCGTCGAAATATTTTGAATTAATTTCAGTCATAAAATGTTTGAATACATTACACGATATTTAATTACAAAAGTGAGACATCCGTTAGATATTAAATTGATTTATATCAGAGACGGCCAAACAGAGGGCAAACCTTTCTTATTAAGCCATGAGTCTTGCGAAATTGCCTGGATACATATTTAATTTTGCGAATCGCATGATAAAAGAGACATACTGTCTGCTAATTGGGGCTGACCTACACTCAGATTCCAATTGGATTCCGATTTTAGTTTAAAAGATGAGTGAATGCAGTGGTCATCACCGGTGGGATCAAAATATTTATTAATAATATTATTAAATCAATAATAAGAGAAGTGTTTCGTATTTCTCGAAGCGTTGCAAATATATATTCATTTTATAGATTTGAATATTTATTCAAATAAATTGATTTACTTTTTTTTGTTGCATTCCTTCGAAACCCATTACAGCAGAGAATAACTCATTGCAAATAGCGATAAGTTTTATGACATTTGCATTATTTTCTGAAATTTCATTATTTTCAAGAATCATATGAATCATATCTGACTTAAATTTATATTAAAATGAGATCAGAATTAATCAAATAAATGGTTTCTATAATAATTATCAGACAATATCGCAATGGAAGTGCAATAATTGAATTCAGCGTTTCTTATCATCAAATGAGTGGTCGTTTCCCTGCAACCGACACATACAGGCCTTACCTGCAGAACAACTTTTGTATTGAAATATTCAAAGCAAATGAAAAAAAGTCTCGACATTTGTTTTGATTCAATTCTGAGCTAAAAACAATTTAATAGAAATCAATCTGAAGATGGAATTGACGACAATTCTAATTATTGTTGGCGTTTGTGTCGCTGTTCTGGTGCTCGGAATTTGTCTCATCTGTTGTTTCGCTCAATGGATTTGTGAAAAGATATTATGCTGTCCGTGCAATTGTTTGTGCGAAAAACTTTGTCCTTGCTGATATCCTGATCAAACACAACCCCTGCCTCTCATCTAAATTAAATTGTATTAATCTATTCCACAATAATTAATTGCAAATTAAACGAATTAAATGAAAGAATTTTTTAAATGTTTGATATTTTATATAAATTTTAATATTTAAATAATGTTATTATAAGTTATAACCATTGACTCAATTAAATAATTTCCCAATTATTTTGATTATTATTATTCCAAATAATTAGTAAACGAAAACATTTATTGAAAAGCTATAAATGGTTTCGCATTGAATCCGCTTCGATAGTGAGGTAACCATAGAACTAATTATCTTGCAATAAGTTTTTCCCTTTCTTGTTATGCAACAGAAAGAGCACTAAACTTATTATTTGTCTTTAATTAGACTTTAATTATTGTTTTATTTTATTCTTTGTTTAAAAATTATTTATAAACCGGTTTTGTTTGAAATGAAATCATAAGACTTTTTGATCAGTTGACCATGCTCATACCGTACGACACACTTTTAATTAAATTAGTGAAGAATCTCGAGTTCATTAATTACTAAAAAAAATTCTTGAGTTAAAAATGGATTGGATTTCAATTTAGAGTGATTTAAGTTAATTTAATATACATTTAAACATAATTAGAATATTAATTAAATGAAACAAAAGGTGTTTAAAACTTTTGAATCGGAGAAAGTTTTTATGAAAAAAAGTAACTAAAATGTGGAATGAATTTAATGAAAGTTTTTCTTAAAATAGAATTCATTGAAAAAAATATTCATTTAATGGAAAGTAATTAAAAGTTTCAAAGAAGTGATTCAAATATTTTCCGTCGATTGACATTTAGTGGCATTTAATCCGTCTTTTGATCTTTTGTTTGATTTGTTGACCGCATTAATTAAGTCGTATTTTAAGTTATTGTCTTTCAATTTGTCTTCTGTTGACTCATAAATAATGGGAACACTTCTGTAAATATTTGAATCGTTGTTGTATTGGTTGACTATCTCTGGGGTCGGAACAGGTCTTCGATCAGTTGTAAACATAGTGGACAGTCTTCGGCCGCTACTAATGCAGGCCTTCGAGAATCTTCGCGCCATATCTTCTCGTTTCTGTTTATCTGTTTTGCATATGAAAAGGACAATAAGAACAGCCATAACCAGAATAGTGACCCCAAAAACAATGGGTCCGATCATTGTCTCAGAGGCGGCACCTAATCATTGAAAACCATTTCATTATAATTATATTTCAATTCAAATAAAATGATATTAACTGCAGTTTTGTTCGTCTGAATAATTGATGCAATTATTGATTCCATCACATTCTGGGTTAAGAAATAGAATATTAATTATAATAATCAGAAATTTCTAGAGTGGGTTACCTAGCATTTTATCGATACATAATTTATTATTGCAATTAAAACCAAGAGAAGAATTTTGTCCACAAATTCCATTGTTGTTCACTTTGGATGGTTTTCATGAGAAAAATAAATAAAATATGAATATTGAAGACAAGAAAATGAGAATAAGTGTTGTCTTATGTCTTACGCGTATAAGTTGTCAAAACTATTTTGAATCCTTTGCTGGAAAGGGAAAGAATGAAATTCTCTGATTTGAAGATCACATAAATCTCTCCTCTGTTTGAATTGGATATCAAATTGACTCTCGGAGTGATCTCTTCATTATGTCCGAACCATTTAAGTGAAGTCATGTTGTTATCAGATATGACTTCCAAGGAGTCGGCATAAGATCGGGTTCTTCTCAGTTTAATTCGTTTCACAAAAGCTATGATTCCGTGATTTAGCGGCGCTTTGATCGTCAGATTGCAGTCAAGATTTGGTTTATAGGTTTCCCGTTTCAGTTTGAGTAAAGCAACCGAAGACTTTCCGGTGCTTCCCATGTGAAGAGTCGATCCCTTGAGATGTCCGCAATAATTGCTTATATAATCTATTATTTAACGATAATATCGTATATTTTACACATTTTTCTACTCCAGAACTCACAATCGATTTATAATGTTGTGAATTGACATACATTTTGGATAAGGGGCTGAAATCGAATGAAATAACGAAATTTGCAAGATTATTGCAAATACCGATGAAAGTGTTCCCGAATATAATTTCATTGCGACTCAAAAAACTTATTACAACTGACTTTAAGTGACTTTAATTTAATGAACAAATTTGGCGAAAATATTGATCTTAACTAACGATGAGTACAATCACTTGAATACAAAATTTTAAGTGTTTTATATCTAATCATTGGTTTTTTGAATGACATTCGATGTACTCTCAGATACTTAACACCAATTATTATAATTATCTTCTTATAAAAATAATTCCGCTTTAAGTCGGTCTCAGTCATCAGAATCTCTGCCAAATCAAGGGTTCATTCAAGTGATTCATTACTTAATTATTAATATTAATCATTAATATAATAGTAACGCAATTCAGCCTAATTTCAAATAATTAATTGATAACTAATTAAAGATAATATAAGACTTAATTTATTATTTAATTAAAAGATTTTCTCAAGAATTTATTCAAATCAATCCAAATATATACGAAACAAATGAAAAGTATATCAAAGAATTTCAGTTCAGTAATAATAAGAGTAATTTCTCACACTTTTACTCAATAAATAACTTTTATTCAAATGAAAATTGGATTCAAAATTAAATGAGAAAAACAATACTTTTATTAAATTTTTTTTCAATTAATTTAATTTAATTTAATTTAAATGAGAATAAAATTTAGATAAATCCAAATCTATAACAAAATAATGAAACAAAAGTCAACCGTTAATTATATACATATATAAGTGTTTAATAAATAACAATAAAATAGAGAGATATGTAAATAAATTGAATTGATTTGAGATAAGGCCAGCGCTGGAAGACTTTTGATGGTAATAACCCTGAAATCAAGTGTTCGTCACTTTTAACCTCAGATAACAAATACATAAATTAATATTAATTGCAATTCAGCCCAAAATCTTGTATCGCATGTTATCTGTTATACTAATTATGCAGAGAAGGAGACACTTCTTCTCGACTTTGAAGTCAAAGATAGTGTCGACCACTTCTGCGATGTGTTTGCGATGGCGGCAGTGCTTATCAATAACTGAAAACTTATTCTTTTCCCAATTGGTTTTAGTCTCATCTTCGACATCAAATTCCAATTCCGCAGACATTGTCTTCAGAACATTGAATGGGAGGTCGACTGCAATAACTTCGATAATAGTATTATTTGCGACGAAATTTAGAGCACTCGACAAATGAGAGATAATATTATTTTCGTGTCTCTTCTTATTCTGTCCGAGGATTCGGTCACAAATGAAAGTTACCCTAATGTTTGAGGCGATAGCAGAGGACTGACTATAATTAGTGTCATTTGTAAACATCGATTGACTGCCGATAAACTTATTGCTATCACTTCTGGTTATCACCGTTGGATCCGAACCATAATTATTGCAAATACTGTTTGACTCGTTTTTCATTGACATTACGCTCCGAATGACATACTCGACAATATCGGAAACACTTCCGGCCTTCTTATCGATAGATCGCTCCTTTTCATAGGCGAAGAGCTTTGCTGTCAACTGAACAAAGTTTGATTGGTTAGAGTCTGAGCTCTCTTTCAGAGCTATGGCGTAACGAACGCTGTTTTCTAAACAAAAAGCGTGTAATTCGTCGATATTTTTGGGTAAATCTTCGGGAAAACAAAACACTTTTATTCCGGAACTCCACAACTCTTTAGTGACAGAACACAACTCTTTGAGAATTAAGTCGGAGTTATCACTAGTGAGGGAACAAATGACGACATCTATTACTTCCCCAAAAATGGTTTTGTTTTTGTTTTCTTCGTCTAAAATAATTTTCATTATTTTCTCGAATTCAATACTCAAACCGACCGCTCCTTTCGCTTGCAATCGATTATCACTTTTCTTATTAATTATATCAAAACTAGTGATCAATTGGTCATACCGTCCGCCGACTGCCATAACACTCGACAACTGTCTTGTGGTACTCTTTTTGTGTTTGATTTCTCGGTCCAATTGGAATATAAAACCGGAATATATAACAGAAGAGGAGCCACTCATCACAAAAGATGGCGATATTCTAATTGAAAATTTTGATAAATTTCCCAATTTTTCGGCAGAACTTAAAATAAGGTCCAACTCTTTGAGTGCTTTCTTTGCCATTTCGAGTGAGTTCTGCTGTTTTTTGCCCTTTTTTCTCATTTGGTTCTTGATATTAGACAACAACTTCTTGACTGAGTCCTGTTCCAAGTCTATTAACTGCAGGAAATTATTGATTTTTGATTCTTCGATCCATTTCTCTAAAACCTTCTTTCTTTGGTCAAAGATTCTGAGAGCCAAAGAAGAATTTGAGGCCAATGCCGGGTCGTTTGAATCTTTGACAATATTTGGATTCATTTTCATGGAATTGGTTTCACCGATGCGTCGAATCACTTCATTGTGTACTTCTTCTGCGACTTCACAATAGTTAAGAATGGCTTTAATCAGTTGAATGTGATTTACTTTTAGTATGAATTTGGATGAACTCAATGCCGGCAATTGATTAATGACATGACATAAAACACTCAACACTTCTGTGTCGGGCATTATATGAATCGATTGGTTGGCTTTGGGGGTCACGATATCGAAAGCACATTCCCAGAGCTCTTTTGGATGATATCCCATAACCCGTCGCTGACGATACACTTTTTCGATGGAATAACGTCTGAAATGAGATATTTTGTTGCGAGCGATATATCGGGCGAACGGCACCCGCAGGTCGTGTGGCAGTGAAACTATGGAACCGTTGTTATCGATGGCATAATAGACATCGCTTTTGGCAAATCTCTGAATGGAATGTTTGGGTAAAAGAGTGGGAAGTGAGAGATAAACCCCGCAATGGCTTTGCATCACTGATTCTAACGTAGAATAAACGTATTGAAACACTCTTTGTTTGGCACAGAATGAGAATAAATCGCTATTCGTTCGAACAAAAGCCCCAAACTGTTGGTCCTCCACATCAAAGACAAAATCTTCTATTTCTGTGGTTTCCTTTTGGAACAATTCATTTAACATATATTTATGTAATTTTGTTCTCGAGTTCTGAACGGCTCTACGGATGACATTCTGTTCCTCTTTCTCTTCCATTTCAGGCGCCGGCAAACACTCAGAGGTTAAGAGTTCTGAAGAAGAGGGACGTAGAGAGTAGTCGTGTTGTAAGAGACTCTTTAGGAGGTCTACCTCTGAATCATTGAAGTATTGGTTGACTTCTTTCGGTAAAATAATCTCTTTTTTCCTTAAGTTTATCACAACTTTAGTCCTCTCCATAAGTGTCTGAAAGGGATACGACATTTCGAAGAATATGATTCCCAACGAATAAATGTCTACTTTTTGTGTGTAAAATATTTTATTGGAATTGGTTTCGGGACTGACTGTCAACTCAGGCGCCACATAGAAAGGCGTTCCTATTCTACCCGTGAGTCGGAATTTATCGGATTCTTGGGTAGAATTTGTTTGATTATCAGCAAAATTGACGCCATTGTTGTCTTCTTTTATGAGATATATCTCCTTCGCGAGACCGAAGTCACCAATTTTAACATGGTCGTTCACATCTAGGAATATATTGCCCGGTTTGAGGTCTCTGTGAATCATTCCCTGTTCGTGAATGTGAACCAATCCCTCAACGATTTCTCGAAACAGTCTTCTCTTTCTATGGGTGTCGGCAGTGAGTCCGTTGTCGATGGCATCCCTGAGCGTACTTTTTTCGCATAACTCCATCTGAATATACATATATTGCTTTCGATGGCGAACCGGTTTCTCATCATTTGTGGTCTTATTAACCGAATTACTCCCAATTATTTGAGTGTCTTCTGAGGGATCAGTCGAATGACTTCTTTCAAAAACAACGTACTGATCATCAGATGAATTGTTTGACATTTTATGAGGAATCGTCACCAAAAAGGAAGTCCCAAAAATATCTTCTTCAGCTTCGAAATCGACGTCTTCTACAGACGAGGAATCGGAATCTGAGTCAGAGTCCGAACAATCATTTTCTTTATCTTCATTTTGTTTTTCATTACTTTTTGATTTGGTTTCAGTTTTGGGACTCATTTGAGTCAAAATATCACTGGTTTTGACGCTCGAACTCTGTTCGCTGTCCTCGTTATCCAAATTGTCTTCTGTTTCGATCCAAGAAGTGAAATATCGGACAACGTTTTCGTGATTCAGCCGCGAAAGAAGATTAACTTCTCTTTTGATCTTTTCATAGAGAGATTGATTCGAGGGATTTATGGGAATCTTCTTCAGGGCATAGCACCGGCCGTCCAGAATATTCTTCACTTTATATACATAACCAAAACCTCCTAAATATTGTTCAATGAAAAGAATGAAATTCAAACAAAGAACTAAATTAAAGCCAAGAATATGTCTAACCCTTTCCTAATTCGTCCAAAACTTCGAACTCATTCATTAGTCGGGAACTCATTGACGACGAAACGATGGAATTCAATAAAACTTTGTTTTGAGTATTTTTCTCAACGTTTCGCAACTCTTCCGTTGATTCGCCTCTAATATGATTGAAGGCAATTGACTTAAACTGATCTTCTTTTGTGTAATTGTCAGTAAAGTTATGCTGTTCTGAGCGAATGAAAGTATGATTGAGTAATAAGTCGGGAGACCACCGGCCGTTCTCTTCGCTATCAATACACTTATCGATAAAGTTTTGGAGTTCATTACAAGAGATGTTTCGATTGGTTTTAAGCCTCAAATCGTTGGGATTAAAGTTGTGGATAAACTTCCAGTCATTACTGATGGCAATAACCAAAAGTCCGAAATCAAAGATGTCTTTGAGTTTCAATCGATTAAAATTAGTTGAAATCACATTAGAATTGTTTGCATTCGAGTCAATCGAATTCAGTTCACAATAGATATCGAAAAACTGTTTTTCCAGATAATAACCACTAATCCTAAGATCACCGGTAATGTTGTCGATGAAAATGTTGGTCTCTTTGAGGAATCCATGCGGACAGTTCTGTTTGTGCAAAAAGTTTAACACTTCCAGCATTTTCTTCGAGTAATGTCTAATAAGTCGAGTGTTGAACGGCTGTCCTCTCATAACATTGGCTAAGCTATGGAGAGAACTGCCATTAATGGGCTCTTGAAGTAAGTCAACGACAATATAATCTGATTTGACTGAGAATTGCATCGAAAGGTAACGGATTAGACTCGAGTGAGATATCGATTGGAGTTTTGTTTTGAAAAAAGTTTCAATTTTTGAGATACGGTTCACAATATCCTCGAATATATTCTCATCACTCGAAACAAACAAATAATTTGTGTATTTATTTAATCTTAATATCCATTCGGTTATGACATATGTCTGTCCATTGGATAAATCTATTCCTAAGTATTCGACCGAATGCTTGAAATTATTGTGAAAAAGACATTTTCCTCTTTGGATCCGTCGCTCCAAACCATTGAAATCAAAAGTGATTGAAACCAATTCATGATTCAAACAACAGTTGGAATCATTTGAATTGATATTCAAAAGGGTGTCTCCGATGTCTTCACGAGATTCTCGTCTAAACCGCGACTCTTGGAGTAAAGCCATTTGTTTTCGTTGTAACTCTTCTTCCAATTGTTTTCTTTTGATCTCTTCTTTCTTTCTGTTTGACTCCATTTCTCTTTCGATTTCCAAATTCTTTTGGATTTCGAGTTTTGTTTTATGAGAAATCATTTGGTCATAAAAACTCTTAACCGGAGGCCTGTTATTTGAGTGCAAGAATTGGCGGACCTCTTCTGCCAACGCGAATATCATCACTTCTCCCCTCAAACTCTTTGCCAAATCATACAACTGATCCCTCAACTGTTGGCAGAGACTATCAGCCAATCCCTTGACATTCTTCAGACTAATCTCATCGGGAATAACGTTGGGATACCTTTTGCCGCATTTGACATAAAGGTCTAACTGGACGTAAACCTCTTGATTCAGGTGTGACATCGACACCATCGGCTTCAAAGTGATGAGTACTTCAATGGGTGACCACTTGTGATTACCATCGCCTTCATTCAGATGCGATTGTCTTAAATCAATCAAATCGGATGCAAATATGGCCTTAAGAGCACTCAATTCGTCGATTTGTCGCTCATATGTCTCAACATTTGTCGCCATTATATGGACACAAAACTAATGAAATGAATGACAAGTATTTATGAATTTCATAATTCATTTAAAAACAATTAATATATTAATTGAAATCAAATTTAATGTAAAATATTTTGTTTGTATTCATAGACCAAGAGTTTAGAGTTTGTTTATACGTCACGTTTCCTCACAAACGTTGAGTTCAACACTTTTTGAGTCATATCTGGGATCAGACTTTCATCCAATAAAAACACTTCATTCATATGACATCATATCTAAACTTTTAATCCAAGAATTTTTTTCTCAATATTCTTGTTCTTCACTTTATTTTGTTTTTTAAATAACTGGAAAAATGACTCAAATGAACGATTGATATGTATTTTAAAAGCTATATTTGTCTGAAATAAGTGGCCTTGCTCATTGCCCATCGCTCATACAAATGGTCAACATTTCTCATTTTTAGTTATTTTATTTTTTAACAAAAGTGTTATTATATTACAATTTACAGAAATAAAACATTTAAAGAGATTTCATTTCATCTGTAAATATGAGAAGTCTTTCCATTTATTTGTCTTTTATGGAAAAATCTGAGGCATTGAGTGATTGAAATGAGGAATAAAATCATTAAAATCACAAAAACTACGAATAAAGTGATCACAAAATTAGTGATCGCAACACAAACGCTGTTATTCTTCTCTAACATGAGTTCGTCTTTCGATATCGAACTCAGATTTCGGGGTTCAATGAATTCAATATCATTGGGAACGACTACTCTAATGCCTCGAAGAAGTCGAATCGGTTCTACTCTCTCTTCAATTGTCTTATTTATGTATTTATTTAAAGTTCTCTTCGCTCTGATTTTGATTTCTTCTTCATTTTGATTGGACTGACTTCTAATCATAACTTCTTCGACGTCGGGACAGAAGTCTCTGCACTCGAATTTGCAAATTTCGATATTACACTCGAAGTAGACCTCCATCTTCTCAGGGAATCGAAAGGCCTGCATATATGAGAATGTGGTGACTGAGGCGTCCCTCGCATTCCTCTGCTTTTGCCACTTTCCCAATAACTTCTTTTTGAGGACACATCCGCTATCATCTGTCAATTGAACAGAATTCCTGACATCGCCGTCGTGTGCGATACAATCTTTGACTCGAAGATCAAAATTGTTTGCATCCGAACCAATCAGTGATACCGAAAGTGTTAAGTCGTCTCCAATTCGAACAAATCCGTGAACGGGTCCGGCATTGAGTCCGTGTCCGTACTGTACATCCATTACGCTCTCAACAGAATCACCTCGGTATGTTATTGTCTGAGAGTCAAGTATTCCCACATTGATTGATGTTTGAACGGTCTTATCGAAGACTCCACTCCAGGCACACCTCAGATGACGGACCGAATCCCAGATTTCTTGAAATGTGAGCTCATTTTGAAAAATCAAAGTATTTTCCAAAACTGTTTCTCCCTTTGAATCGTATTCATCGATAAGAGTAGTTCCGCACCGATTCATATCTAAAGTGAATTCAAAGATCAATTCTCCGGAACGATGTTCGATGAAATGACAGGACGGGTCGTTGTAGTGGTCCTTCGCATATATTATCCCATCAAATGGTTTGTCGTAAGTGACCCTCACATTCATCGCCTCTTTGGAACACTTGGCTTCAATTGACTTAATCTTTGGTTTGGCTAAAATGGGTGGCTGTGGATAGTAGTGAGGAATAACCGATTGGTCGGTTCCACTATCTCTTCCCCTTTCTTCATCTCTATTGTGGTCATAATCTTGATTATCGCCTTCAAAAGATTGAGGATATGACTGATGGCGTTCATTGCGTTGAGTGAGTGTCCAGTCTTTTTCGCCATTCATAAGTGAAGGCGCTTTTATCACAAAAAGAGCCGTTGGAGTCGTTTCCATAGGTATTTCTATCGGGGGTTTATCCGATTCTTGATTTTGCATTACCTGATCGTTGTTTTCCTTTTCATTGAATTTGTCAAAAATTTTTGATTGCATCTCATAAGTGAAGCCTCCCTGTTGTCCGCCCCCTTCCTGTTGTCCACCCCTTTCCGGTTCACTTTTCTTTCTGAGAATATCATGTTCAAGGAAGAGCTGATTCCAAAACTGTTCTCTTCCTTCGTTTTCATTGTTTGACTGAACCGAATCATTTTGATCGTCTGATTGGTATGTCTTTTGAATTTGTTCCGAATTTACGATCTCTTGTTCGGATGTCTGGGGATAAGTCTGCGCACTGACCACAAAAATTAGATATAAAAAGTGTCAAAATTGAGCAAAACATCAAACATTACCTGACTTTTAGGTTTACATCTTTGGAGCCCTGATTACTGAGAGCTGTGCCGATGCTCTCAAAAGCTCTTTGAAATTTAGCTGAATATTGGGAATTATGGTTTCCCGGCAGATATGCCAAACCCTCTTCAGCTGCTTCCAGTTTGAGGACCTGAAACCAATTGATGGCAACAATTAATGCAATCATAAGTTTTCTTTGAGTTTTATTCAATCGATTTCTTTACTCACAAAACAAATGAAAGTTATATAAGAAGTCCACATAATATGCATCACATCTATTGAAAAGTGTTTTAAAGCCGATGAGGAAAGAGTCAGTGATTGTGAGGAACAATGAATTTGAAATAAAACTTTTTTATCGTTTACCAACTCTTATAAAATGCTCCGATCATTGATCATAACGAGAGTGACTCCAAATTTAAATCGAGTGTTGATCTCATCAAATATCCAACTGATTCAAAGTTCTTATGCCAATCAAGAAGTGATGCCACAAATGACCCAAATCTGTTCCAAACAAACAAAAAGTTGCTTTTTTCTAAACTATCGATTAATTAGAAAATAGAAATATTTGATTGTTCTCAACGACAGTAATAAATGTTTGTTTAAATAGTCTATAAATATAATTGAGTGAAAAATCAACAGCTTTTGTTGACCTCCATGTGTGGGTGCCTTTCATTTATTGTTATTAACTCTTCGCTTCTGTTTATTATATCTGATCCAGAGTTCGGCGACTCATCAAATCATATGCAAAGTCGAGAGAACTCTTCATAGCCTTCTTTGGCTTCAATTTGACTCATTTGACAAAACCATTAATAATCTATTTTTTCACTAAATATCTCTTAAAGACTATTCTTGTATTCAAATCTGTCAAAAGTTTTTTTTTATTTCACTTCTTTTATCAAATCATAGATCAAATCTCAAGTTTTGTTTGATTTGATTAAACAAAAAATAGTCTCAAAAGTTATATCAAAAGTGAATTCAACTTCAAATGAAAGACAGTTTTACTTTTAAATGATTTAATAACTACTAGAATACAATTTTAACCAATTGATTGTCAAATCACTTCACAATTAAAGAGCTTTTATTAGAGAAAACTTTATTTTTAGAGCAAAATATTTGAAATATATTATGTAAAAAAATATATTAAATTTATTTATTATTCCTCGGGTCGTCCTTTGGGTCGTCCTTTGGGTCGTCTCCTAATCCCAATCTGACTAATCTGGTGAAGGGGTGAGTCTTACGATTTGGGACTTTCTTTTTTCTTAATAAGCGATTACTACGAATATTAGGCGTCCTATCACTCGATTCTTGATTTAATAAAAGGTTTAAAATAATTTCCCAATAAATTAATGGGCAAACCTTCATATTCTTGTTGAGTGACTAACTGTTCCTCTTCTGATGAAGAACTCGATGAGTAGTAATGGGTTTGAACGTAAGGCATAATCGATACACTTCTGTAAATATCTCCTTTAAGTTTTGGCGGAAGTTTACGAAAATCCTTTTGTGAGTGCTTTGAAACAAACCATCTGTTAATCAAAACTATTTAATTAAAATCCAATCCATGTCTTTGTCTCTTACGGATGTCTTTTTATTCTTTCGATTGTTATTCTTTGGTTAAAATCTTTGATAAAAATTTCTAGAAATTTATAAAACGATAAAATCAGTACTGAAATGAATGTGAAAGTAAAATACCCTGCAATAAGTTTAAGAGTTCTTTGTCTCTCAGAATTTCTTCTGAGTATTGGATTTCAGAGCTCACTATTGTATCAAAAAAGCTGAGGTCTGAATCAGTGAACGGCAACTGTCCCGACACCATCTGATAAAGTGTTATACCAGAGGACCAAATATCAAATTTAGTTCCACTATATTCCGAAAACTCATTTGAATATATCTCAGGCGGACTATAATATGGTGTGCCCTCCACTGTATTCAATATATCCGAGTCATTAAATTTATCCAAAATCTGTAGAATTATTGAAGTTTAAAAATGTTTTAGGAAAGGGTATAAAAATGTGAAGACTTGCATGACAGACACCAAAATCTGTGATCTTAACTTGGTGAGATGTATTTATTAGAATATTAGACGGTTTTATATCTCTGTGTA
The DNA here is from genome assembly GCA_034698165.1 of Punctoribates punctum. NCBI lineage: Eukaryota > Metazoa > Arthropoda > Arachnida > Sarcoptiformes > Punctoribatidae > Punctoribates > Punctoribates punctum. The sequence continues at coordinate 5,986 of JAQGBD010000468.1, read as the reverse complement.
TTATTCCAATGCTATGCAAATAATCCAATCCTTCGATTAATTGACAAAAGTATCTGAGAATTCATGAGAAGAGTTAACAAATTGAAAGTCAAATATTTGAGTCATTATTACAGATGTGACTGAGATTTGGGTAACTTTTTCGGTCGTTTTCTCACATATTCTTCGAGAACTGCAAAACAGTATTCGAGTATTAAATAGTAATTCATATCAATTGAAAAGAAGTCGAAAATACGAATAACATTCTTATGGTTTAGTTTTCTGACTAAATTGATTTCGACAGTAATATTATCAAGGTAGTTCTGTCCTCTTCTCGCAATTCTCTCGGTGTTCATCACTTTTGCTGCAAATCTTTTCAAAGAGTATTTGTGAACGAATTCCTTAACAGAACTGAACATTCCTTCACCCAATTCTTCGCCAACAATATAGTCATTAATCTCTTGATATTTGGGATCATTCCTGAAATACCAGGTGTTGTCCTCAAGTATTTCGATTTCATTGTCTTCTGAGATGTCCAATATTTTCATCGTTTTATTAATGTCTTCAATCAATTTGTTTTTCTTGATTTCCTCTTTCGATAACGACTTCTCAGTTTGATTCAGATCTTTGGGAAACAATTTTGATATTTTGATAAAATTCTGATTCTTATCTGAATCGTCAGTATCTGAATGTTTCTCATTTTCAGACATTTCTGTGACAAAAAAATATTTTATTTTAAATTTCAATTCAAGACAAGTTTTGATTTATTGATATCAAATAATTGGATAGAATGAGCATGCAACAATGCATTACTTTCACTTGAATTCACTCTTCAAGTCTTTCAAATGTTTAACAATATAAACATTATTTAGAATTTGTATTAGAGATCAAATTAATTTGAGTCAACAAAATGTTGTCTTTCGGTTACTTATGGATAGCTTTGATCAACAAATCGGACGCATTTCTCAGAAGATATTGTCCTCCGATTTACAACTTATTGTTTACGTCTAAATACCCAATCATTAGACAATTGCTTTCAGTTCCGATTGGATTCTTAACGGGTTATATATTCTACTCATATATTGTCTATCGGTTTGAATTGGAGCCCAAAATGGAGAGAGTGGTCAGATATACGATCGTATCTCTCATTACTCTAATGTTCACCGTTTCTGTTGAAATGCGAGCCATTTGTTCACTGGTTTTGCCCACATTTTTAGGTCAACTCAAATAATTGATAATCGATTTAAAATTAAGAATATGTTTGAGTTTAGGTCGAAGTACTCGAAATTTTATGATCGCATCGGTTATAATATCACTGATTAGTAATCCTCTTATGAATACATTCGACAATTCAGTGATTCTCTCCGAATGGGTATATTGTACGGCAAGCGTAGGACTGGATCAGGGATTGGCGGCCACACAACTCGTTTATGAGCCCATCACACAAATAGTGAGCCGAATGTCTTCAACAGATCAGACATTTCTTACAAATGATTCAGAATTTGACACACTTTTGGCTAAATTCAATAAAAACTTCAAATCGATAATCAAACAAAAGGAAAATACTAATGAAAGGCAAAAAGAAGATCAGACTATTTTCTCTCGTTTTCAGAAGAACTTGGATCTAATTTGTAAGGATAAGGTTCAGCCAAAGTTAGAAAACTGTTATGAACATTTTGTGTCCCCTCACACGCATTGGTGGTTTTGGGTCATGTAATACATATATACCTTAATTATTTGCTTTATCTGATTTGACTTTTAATTTGAATGTCCAGAGACTCGGGAATTAAAATGACTGAGAATATAAAGCCGTTTGAGATTTGTCAAAATGAAAAGTTCAAGAAATTCATGAACAAGACCTGCAAAGTTGAGGACAACGGAACCCTCTCTAAAAATCCCTCTCTTTTGGGTGCTGTGAAAGATATGCAACTCTTAGACACGAAAAATATGACGATTCGACACAATCTGGACTTTATTCCCAATATTACTAACATTTTGAGGTATAAACAAGTTTTGAAAGAAGTGGAAAGTTATACAAAAATAGCGAAGGATTATAGCCTAATGTCTGCTAAAGTCGGCAAAAATCTATTTCTTGTGGTCTTTCTATTCGTATTCTTCAGCTCCAAGTCTTATCACAACAAATATTTGACAGACATATCGTTTGACAACAATTATATCACTAATTATTTCAGACGAATAGACGCCAGACGTAAAAAAGTGGTAAATATTACCATTTATTTGATTTTCTTTCAAAAATAATTTTGAAACTCTGTCTGATTTCAGAATAAGTTATCTTTACTTCCGCTGAAGAAAATTGAAAAATTAGAACTAATTGATCCCTTCGGTTGGAAACTGACAAAAACAGAGAAAAGTCACGCAAAGATCAGCACATTTCTGTTGATTATCTTCTTATTGTTTATATTTTTGGTCCAACAAATCGATGTCTTACTCTATGACACAATAGATTTGATTCGAAGTGAAATCGATATAAATGTCTTTCAATATGGCTATAATGAAATGCATCCCAATGTCAGTGGGAAGGACTCATACGATGGATGGATGGCTCGGAAGATGAGAAAACTGTTTAACAACTTTGAATATCAAACCCATTTGTTTAAGATCTCGAGTTTCAACACTTGTGCCCCAAATCCTATTAAAACTGAAGATTTTGTCAAAACCGAGTTCTACACTACATTTGTGGTCATTTGTCTCTTAAATTATATGGAAATGTATTCATTGCGATGGCGTCGAGTTATTTGCAGTTATTTCTATAGAATCCGATCCAAAAAGAGGACTCTTTTCCTCTACAATAGAACTCTGAAGAAACGAAAGGGTTTTCTCCGATATTCCATTCAAAGAGTGAGGCAATTGGTTAACCAAAAGTTGTTTGATTATCCCAAAGACTCAATCGGTGACACATTTGCCTACGGATTGATTAATCAAAATAATTGCGGACTTTTGCTCAGAATTATTCAAAAAATATTCTCATTTTTCATCAGAAATAAGTGTATTATTTGCGACGAATATATTCTAAAGAATCAAAAACAGTTTAAATGCATTAAATGTAATCTAAATTATTGTAATCAGTGTTGGACTGAATGCTATCAGAGATGTCTCGTCTGTTCGCCACAACTCTTCGAAGACCATTAAAGACTATTTCAAACTATTTTTGCTTTTTTTAAATTTTAATTTTTATATTCATTAAAAAATAAAACAAATTAAAAAAGACTCGAAGCGCGAGATATTCTTAGATTTGATTTATAAATCATTTGAAATCAGTTGCGATTCTAATCAAACCTAAAATGGAGTCCAAATATGAGATTAATCACAGCTCAAGTGTTTCCGAAGATATCAGTCGATTATTTCTGAGTCAATCGTTCAGTGATGTTGTCTTCGTAGTGGAGGGCAAACAAATCGTCGCACACAAAGTGGTTTTGGCCGCAAGAAGTCAGACATTTAGGGAACTATTGTTTGAGTTGACTCCACTGACTTCTTGTAAACGAGAAATACATATCAACGACTGTTCGGCCCTCTCTTTCAAGAATTTCATCAAATATCTATACACAGGAAAGTTATCACTTACCGGCGCTGACGAAAGAGAGAGTCGGGAATTGCTGGCAATGGCTCTCAAATACCAAATCAAGTTATTGGTTGAGTCTATTTTGGAGCCCAACACTGGAATATCTGTCAAACGAGAACAGCCTTCAGATAAACCGCAAAAATTGGAGGAATCCAATAAAGACAATCAAAAACTTGCGGTTCCTATAAATACCCTCCGTTTCGAAGACATCGCAAATGTGAATAACGGGGCCACAGTTATTGAGGGCATAAACCCGGAGCGACTCTTCTCTGGCAAAAAGGATTTCGACGAAAAATGTTTAACGAAACATAAGATTGAACTCAACACAAAAGGACTGATCATAAAACTGAATGTCCCGGTTATAATCAATTTGATTCGCTTTCGACTCCTGGATATCGAACCGAAACGCTATTATAGTTATTATGTTTTGTTGTCAGCGGATAACCTCAAGTGGCAAACGGTCGCCGATTACCGATACTTCTCTTGCAGGTCGTGGCAGACCGTCTTCTTTGAGCAGAGATTAGTTCAATTCATTCAGATAGTGGGCACCCATTCCAATGAAAAAATGTTTTTCTCGAGCACTCGTTACTTCACAATTGTCTCATTATATTGTGGTCTGACTGAAACATCTCCCAAAATATCTAACGGCTATTGGGAGCCAGAGGTCAACATCGCCAGTATCGGGAGGGGAGCCATCGTTGTCATCAACAATGGGAACGACTACTGCAGAAACGCCAAAATGATAAACGATTACATTGAGTTCGAGTACAAGAAATATAATCACATTTACAGTGAATTCTTTTTCGAAAAGGACTCTCAACTCATCATTCATTTGCCGCAACCGATCTTCACTTCTTCGATCAATTTCTTCATTCACGGCGAAGAAAAGTTCAAATACACCGTCAAAGTCAGTATCGATCCGATTGATAAAGAATTCAAGAATTGGATTCTTGTGGCCGACAAACGAAAACAATTCAATCCTCCAAAATGGCAGAGAATTACTTTCAACAAAATAAAAGTCGTCCTCATCTGCATCACAAACATCCGATGTCTCGATGAGTCGGTCAACACTTTCCCTGTGTTGGCCTTTACCTGTCCTTAACCTCAAAATTAGAATATTTGTTATTTTATTCAATATTTTCTATGATTTAAGGATTAAAACATTTATTTTGAGTTCAAATTCGAATAAATAAAAAACTTTTGAAAATTGGTTTAAGTTTTGTTTTTTGGACTTATTTTTTAGCCTTTGGTTTAATCTTTTTCTTCAACTTTTGATTTTTAGCCACAATTTTAAGTTTGTTTGGTTTTCCATTTTTTATGTCCTTTTCTTTGATCTCTCTTTTGATGACTTTCTTCTTATTCGGGTTATTATTGTTTTTCGCTTTATTTTCCTCTAATTTTCTCTTCAGATTCTCTTTCTTGGGATTCATATCAGTGGCCGAAACGGACTGGACTTTTATCGCCAAATTCAGATCTGAGTTCAAATCACCGAACTTTCCCCTAACTATTTTTGGTCTCAGTTTTTCTCCTTTTTTCTTCTCCTTCTTCTTCTTTCTGAGAACACAACACCAAAGGGCTAATGCAATGACCACAGACAGAGTCAGAACACAGATGACAATCACCACAACAATTGAAGTAATAATGGCCTTCGAGTACTCAGTATTGCTTTCAAGCGGTTCAGTAGAGTCAGTTGAAGGCATCTTGGTCCTTTTCTTCTTTCTTTTTCTTTTAGTTGGAGTCGATTTTGTCTCATCTGAAGTCATAGTTAACTGAGTCGAGAAATTTTGGGATTTGCTCGAAGACGTGCTCGAGGAAGTGCTCAAAGAAGTGGGAGCTGAAGTATCAATGGAATAATTTGAAGAAACGGTTGAAATATTCAAAACACGTAAAGATTTGTTGTCGGAAAGGGTTATCAAATCTTCTGATTGACTAATAAGAGGTGTTATCAGAAAAGATATCGACATTAAGACAAATGCAATCATTTTTCAAAAGTCCGTTTAATTAGAGTTTCAAAAATTTCAAACCAAACAACAATTATAGAGAAAATTCGCTTCAATTATATTGAATGCTATTAAAGATTAAAGAAAATTGTTTCCGATTTGTGACTAAATTGTAAAAACAGAATCGCTTTCAAAAATAATAGGTCATCAATCTAGGTGAAAATATTAAAAATAAAACAAAATTAAATCCTTAATTTTTTCGAATTTTTTCGAACTGTAATATTTTATTAATTCTAAAATACAATACATATAAGAGAAAGAGAGGTAAATAGAGTGAGGGGGAGAGACTAAGGGGGCAAAACGGGGGGAAGGAGAGTGAGAGAGAGAGAAGGAGAGAGAGAGAAGGAGAGAAGGAGAGAAGGAGAGAAGGAGAGAAGGAGAGAAGGAGAGAAGGAGAGAGAGAGAAGGAGGAGAGAAGGAGGAGAGAAGG
>JAQGBD010000467.1:0-29863 GCA_034698165.1 Punctoribates punctum | reverse complement strand
ATTTCAAATAAACACTTCGTTTAATGCCATCTCTTATTGGTGTCAATCATAGCCATCGCCGGTAATCCTTCTTCTCGTTTATATCAATTCAATCGCCTTCTCCATGGGTTTGCTCACCTCTGACAGCTCCCAGAAGACCAGTGTTTTGGCCAAACTGTTGACTCACCACTGGGCAAAACTTTCACTGTTGTCCTATTTGTCGGGTCTGGCCATCAGTCTCTTCCTATTGACTCAATCGGACCGAACCTATTTCAGTGACAATGCTTTACTTCCAGGTCTGGTTCAGCGAGAGTTTACTCTTTCAGAGTTCGCTGACCAGACATTGGAAACCCTGAATAAAGTGTCGGAACAATTACCTGAAGACAAAATTCCTTACGAATGGTTGAGCTCTCAATTCAGACAATTAGGTCTCGAAGTCTATTTACATAACTTTACTCTTAATTATCCGTTTGGTTCCAAAAAGGTATTCATTGTATTGAATATGTTTTCAAAAAACACTCAAATAATTGAATTAAAAGCAATTTAGGGGTAAAAACATTTATGCAATTCTCCGAAGCGGTCGAAGTGCGGGCACCGAAGCTCTGGTCCTGTCCTCACCCTATCGGACAAAACTGAGTCCTCACTCAACAACTTTACCCGGAATTGCGTTAATGATAGCGATCGCCAAATATTTCAGTCGTAAGTCATTTGTTTCTCTTTTTCTAAGTTTAATCGATTGAAAACTTAATTTAAGGACAAAACTATTGGGCAAAAGACATCATATTTGTGGTAAATGAGTACGAATTGGTGGGAATGCAGTCGTGGCTCAACGCCTACCATCATATGGACAGAAGTGCTGTTTTAGATCACGGAATACTTGAGTCTCGGTCGGGACCCATTCAGGCGGCCATAAATCTAGAAATTCATTCGCGAATATCTTCACATTTGGATATAAAAATCGAAGGACTGAACGGACAGTTACCTAATTTAGATCTTTTCAATGTTGCCGTCGAGTTATGCACTCGAGAGTCAGTGAGCGCCACATTTCACGGTCGGTCACAACCCATGGAAACCAATGATATGGATCTCTGGAAAGATTATGCGAAGACTACTTCAGCGATGATGTTATCGCAGGCCATCGCTCTGCCCACTGGAGCTCACGGACTGTTCCAAAAGTTTGCCATTCAGGCCATCACTTTAGAGGCCCCCGAAATTAATGCCAAAAAAGACGGTTATTTGAGAATATCTTTGCTTCAAATGGGAAGAGTAGTTGAGGGCGTCTTTCGGAGTCTCAATAATTTGTTGGAGCGGTTCAACCGTTCCTATTATTTCTATTTATTGACGTCTACCCGACGCTATATATCGATTGGCTATTATATGATTCCGTTTGGTCTGATCGCCATTCCTTTGATACTAAATGCGCTCTACTTATACATCAAATCAACAGAAGGAAGGACTGACTCGGAAACCAGTTCTGAAAGTTTATGGAATTCTTTACCGAATACTGTGTTTTGTCACGCATTAGGTTTTGTTGTTCTCTTAGTACCGATTTTTATTGAGAAATATTGGTATTTGGTTCCCAACTATGAGAGCCATCGACTTATATATTATACGGTTTTAAGTATTTCATTATTCTATGTTTTGAATCCTCTATTAAGGGCCGACACATCTAATCGTAATTCACGCAAATGTTTAGCCCTTCTCAACATCTCTTTATTGATGGCCTGTTTATCTCTGGTCAACATATCTCTAGCCTTTGCACTGACTCTGGTATACGTTCCCATTGCATGCCTGACAGGACTTAGTTCTAGAATTATCTACAAATCAGTGAATTGTTTGCTTCTCTTTGTGTCCCATCCTTTGACTATAAACTACTTGTGTTTATTGTCGATGTCCTTTTGGTATAGTTTTGATGTTCCCCTCACCACTCATTTAGTCCGAGCCTTTGAGGCACAGCAAAAATGTGTCCTCTTCTACATTGAGGACTGGTATATATACGGCAATTGGATGTATCCGATCGCCGCCTCTTTCTTATTGCCCGCTTGGCTTCAGTTGTGGACAATTTTCTAATCATTTCTCAATAAGATCTTATCCTTTCCTCTAATATATTGTTTTTATTTCTTAAATTGAAATCTAATTTAACTAAAATTTATTAAATAAAACATTAATTTGTAATTTTCTGTAATTCTGTTTTTACAATAATTGAAACAACCTAGACAATGACCTAGAACCTACACAATGAATACTTGGAATAGTGTGGAAAAAGTAAATATTTGGATTCACCTATTTATATTTGAGCACAATTGACAATTCAAAGAGATAATCGATATTTTTTGTTGAATTTGTTGCTATCAATCGATTGAAGTGATTTTCAAATCAATTGATTTTCTGAAAACTTTCAAATAATATTCAAAAATAGATTTTTTTCGATGGCTTTTGAATTTTTATAGAATTATATGCGAGTTAAGCAAAAAATATCACGATTTGTCCGATAAACTTAAATTTAAATTGATCCTGTCCAGTCTGTCGAGTCAGCCTTTACGTTAAAAATATATTTCATCTTAGTTTGAATGAAAAATTTGCTAGAATCAATACTCAATTTCGAAAACCTTATTAAGTTATTAACATTTATAATGTTTATGAGACAAATAATCTGTACCTCCCTTTCCCTCTACTCATCTCTGATTTAATAGTTATTACTTTTTATCAGATAATAAAAATGTATAAAAAAAAAGTAAGAGAAAGACATAAGAAAAACGCAATTCTCATCGATTTTCGCTTTTTTCGTCAAATTTGGACTAAATATGACTTATTTTGAAAAATAAGTTCCTTTTAATCAGCTTTGAATGGATTGCGAGAATTTGATGCCATTCCTTATGTCTGATATCTATTTATGAAAGTAAACTATTCGAAAGAAATGCAAAAAGAAATCATTTTTCAAATATACAGATATTTGTGTTAAGTTTCGATTGGATTTCTGAAGACATTATCAGAACTTTTCGATTGAATAATAAAATGCAATTCTTTTCCAAATCTCATTCAAATGCATATATTTTTTGATCATTTCTTTCGATAATTTATTCGAAATCTACTTAAGCCTAAAAAGGATGAAACGATCAAAGATTGAAGACATGAAGACATTTGAATAATCGATACCAACAGAAATGAATATCAAATTCCGTCCGAATATTTTCCTATTTTTCAAGTCTTGTTTAAGAGATTAGAAAATGTGATTACACCTGGTACACTTTAGCTCATCTCAATTCACGTTTAATTCTCAGAAAATGTATACCAAAATAACCAAGATTATCAAACATTCGATGTATAAATCTTTTCGACAAAATTCAAAATTGAAAATATATATGAAGTGTTTATCTGATTGAGTGACTCATACATTAAATGGAACAAGATTCAAATCGCTTTTCATATTTTATAGAACTTCGATCAATACATTCGATGTATTTCCTGTTTAGTTACTTATTCTGATCTAAATTTCTTGACTATAGTTTGAAACGTAATAAATAATTACTAATTATTTGTAAAATATTTAACAAAGATTACTGGAATTTGAAAATTCATTTTTACTAGTTTATTGCCGTCACATATTTGGCTTTTGAATCCTTCAGAGTTTGTTTGATATAATTTTGAATCTAATTTCCGGCCACAGATCCCGAATGGACTCTACATAAGTCTGTTTGGCTCAGAATTTCAGGTGATTGGTAGAACTTGATCTTGATAAAGCGTTTTTTGATCATTGGATTTATCCACTTTTATTTTGAGAGCAAATGACTGATTCAATAGATTCCCATTCAATAGATAGAATGGATTGCAATTTGCAAGTTTAGGTTTAGGTTTAGGTTTACATTCCTAAGGGTTCGTCGAAATATTGGAGGGAAAGTCCATTCATTTAATGGATTCAATTGTTAGCCAATTATTCACTAATTGATAATTAAATGATTTCAAATCTGGAATTAATGAGTGAACTAAAAAGAGTTTGGCCTTAACTCAGGCGTAAATCAAATCAAATAATAGAATTACCGACAAAACCGACAAAATTGGAAATTTTTGACTTTGGAAACGCTTTTTTAGATTACTTCTCATTCGGGTATTTCATTGAATGTCCTCGTTTAGTGTTATCGAGGCATCAATTTGTGATTCTTCAAATTTGAGGCTCTAATTTAGAGTGGGAATCATGGGAATGGGTTTCCAGTGAAAGCCTTTCTCCTAAGTCGAGATTCTCTCTATTTTACGATCGGTTTAATTAAAGAGTGTTTTCTAAATGCGATTAAAGGATATAATCAATAGAAAAGTTTGCAAAACTCTATGCTTTTATCTAACAATAGCTCTTCTTATAAAATACGGTGTTTTGAACAAAACAACAACAAATGTAAAGACTATTATTTTTTCTATCAATAGTTTATTCCATTCTTCTAATGATTAGTAAATATAAAATGAATTCTCTTTTGTTAAAAGAATTTCAATGCATTGAATCATTTGTGGAGAACTTAATGGATGTTTTCAATCTTCAAAATACTGTTTGCATAGCTTTCAATGCAAAGTAACTCATTTCTCTTCAAATCACAATTTTATATTAAAAATAAAAATTTTCTTCATCCAAGACACAATTTGGAAACACGCACGCTACATTTCTGTATTCAGTGTTCAAATTGATCTTTCAATCTGAATGTGAAATTTGATATCCCGTCTCATATTCCTCTCATATTCCTCTCATATTCCTCTCATATTCTCCTCTTTCCAAATGATTGAAAATTATTGAATATATAATTTGATACTTGAATTGATGTTTAACTCAAAAGATCAATAAAACATAATTAAGATAAATAGTTGAACGATCTTGGCAATTTTGCTGCTCTCAATGATGAGATCGTTTGGCAATTAATGTTTCGCTTCAATCATTTCGTATTTAATATGATTATAATAAGTACTCCAATCGATGACATATCAATCTTAAGAGTAGTTCTCATTGAATCAGAATAAGAGAGTTGATGACCAAAAACTACGGTTTGTCTGTAATTAATCTTATTTTTTTTTTGCTTTCATTTTTTGCTTGTTTTTTGTCTCGGATCACAACATGAGTTACGTTAGAAGACTTAGTTCTCAATCCTTACGAGATATCAATTCAAAGGAATTTCGTATAAGTTCTCAAATCAAAGGTTGAGTTCTCGTTTGCTAGTTATTCAAGTTGCTAGTATATTATTTTATTCAAATCAATCAAATTTCAGCCATATAAATATTTTGAAGCAGGGCAAATTTTACCAGTCAAAAACAAATGCATTATTCATTTTGAATAATGAAGGGAACTGGCTTATTTTAATACATATGTATAACTTTTTCAAATGCTTATCTCTTTAGGAATTCTGTTCGATTCGTCTGTAAGGGAGTCTTCGGGAGTGACATAAGGGAAAGAGTTTAGCGACAATGGGCTCTATTTCTTAACTCTCGTGAGAATATATTCATACAATTCTCCACAAAATTTGATATTTTTATAGGATTTGTAGAGAAAATTGTTGTTTGGGTTGACATTGGATTCAGAATTTATTGAGGCATTGAATATAAGACTGAGTTGAGGCTGAGCTGAGGCTGAGCTCTCCTTTTGTTGTTTTTGAATTATATTAACGACACATTACTTCAAATGTGAACAAAAGAGAGGAAAACTAATTTTGTTTTTGATTGTTAAATCATTTTTTGTTTCATTTATTATTAAGAAGAATAGAGGATAATATGCAAACATTAGATAATTGCGGAATTGCTTTCATCTAAGAAAACGGTGAGCACAGCATAAGCACAGCACCAAATCATTACAATCGAGTCATATCATTGGTTTGGGCGAAGAGCCCGACTGTAATAATAGGTTAAAGAAAGCGTGAAAATCGGATTTTTTTCTTCAGGTGCTCCACATTTAGACATTTCATGTCTGGAATATACAACAAGTCATCAATTTTTCTCTTTTGAATACAATAAGGAATAAAACGAATAAAGATTTTTGTGATAAAAATGTATCTCTGAGTGACTGCAAAAATTTAATGGAAAAGACTTTTATTCTTGTTTTTCAGTTTTAAGTAATAGTGTTATAGCAGTGAAAATATCCGAGCAATCGATCGATAAGTTTTGGTGCATTTGATGGCATGCGCCGAGCGGTCCCACACCTCAGCATTGGTCGCACAAGACTTGGATAAACTTATTGTCGATATAATACTAGAGTAAAGCGTCTGATCCATAGAATAGTGTGTAGAGCACAGGTGTCTCAATACTATTAGCAAACCCTCGCTTTCATTCTATTGAATCGAAGGAAAACATTTGTTTTCTGTGTACCGAAGAGTGAACTCCAGGCAATTCTTACCTCTCTTATAGAGATTGAGTCCAATATAAGAACTGCTATCAAAGAGAAGCACTGAGAGAATGGCCGACTCGTCCGCTAAATCCAATGCCAGTCAGAATTTTATGCGACAGTTTCGCGATAAAAACACCCGACAACTCAAGAATCTAACCTCAACTCAATTTATGGAAGTTTGGAGTCATTACGACAAAGACGGTAAGAAACAGATTAGACATCCATTCAATCTCTGCCTCTATTTATTGTGCCATCGCTTTGGTCTTCGCTTCCGATCTTTGTTAACATCATATGAATATATTTCTCATAAGTTTGACAAAATTGTTTCATATCTGAGAGAATGAATGAGAAGACACTTATATAATGTAAAGATTTTATTTATCAGACGTCGTGAGAAAAAAGCCAAAAGAGATTTCAGTCAAACGTCTTCTCAAAAACTAACGCATAATATATTCATTTGCTTTCAATTCATTTCTATTCACAACTAATGAGAAACAAAATTCAGAGTTAATTAAATCCAATAAATTTCTGTACACTTATCCACTCCGATACAGATGTAGAGAAAAAGAAAATTACTTGCAATCAATATTTGAGCAGGTTAATTTAGTAATACGGTATTACTAATACCGTAGTTCTTGCAAACTTGAGACCACTTTATTATTAAAACCAAAGCTCACTGTTTTTCAAAGTTTAATTCTTTTGATCGATAATTCGGTTTCAATTTATATGATTAAAATTTTATCTGAAAACCAAAACCTAATCCCAGGTTTTCATCAATAGAATTAAGCCTTACGTACGACCAAAGCACGACCAAGTATCAATGCTTACAATTATAAGTTATAACTATAAACCAGACATCGGGTATTAGGGGGTGTCCTAAGCTTTTTTCAAAAATGTTTCCAGGGGTGGTATAGGGGAGGATATATCTTGCACCTAAAATGCTAAATTTTCGCCTCCGGCGGCCATTTTATCGGCTTCGCCGACAAAATCTCAGGGGAGGGGTTATTTCCAAAATTTTCGGCCTCAAGGGGGTATTCTGGACTATACCCCTGGAGATGTCTGCTGTAAACCTTTATATTTTAAATTGAAAAGTTGGACCTAGCAATAATAGACAATGTACTGCAATCTACTTCTAATGAATTTTAAAGAAGAAGAAAAACAGTGTCGGAATACAAACTTTAATTTAAAAATATTTCTCATTAAAGTACAGATATTTGTATTTAATTAGAAAATGATATTCTTGGCACTAATTTGATAATATTTTAAAATGCTTTTTAAATTATAATAGTTATTAAAAAAAGAGTACAATTTTCTTGTCATTCATATCCAAGAAGAAAACGTTTTAGTGTCAAAGGATATAACATTAGACGAGAGACGAGTCAACTCATAATTACATCTAAAATGCATCTGAAAAAAGATTTTATCATTTTATTAAGTTTTGAGTAGAAAATTATTATATGTGATTAATTACCTTGAACAAATATTCACAATATCAAAGCACATCTTCAGGGGAACTAAACCAGTGCTATGCTACTAGCAGCTAGGGGAGGCCTGACACCCCTCCGTGGTCGAAATTTTAACATTAGGATCTCAGCTATATTCTCCCCCACCTTTCCGACCTAGCACATCCCTGAACTAAACCGTGTTCGCGTGTTTATCAAATTATTCGAGGTTTAAATTATAGATGTAATCAATATTTTGGTCAAAATATGCAATGTTTGGAAATTAGGTCAAACCAAACCTTGAAGTCTGGGAATTGTGTCCATTCTTTTTGAGTATTCCACTCACTTTCACCGACGACAAAGAGTTCATTTTATTTAATTAAATTCAAAGTGAATTTATATCGATTTTTGAGTCAGATCCTTATGTCCAGGAATAAAGAACCTTCTGTTTGTCTGCAAATGACTTATTCTTGGCTTAAAAATTTGAAATTAGTTAAGCTATCAATGGATTAGTGAACTGACAGACAAACAATAAATTTTACTTTTGGTTGAATTGACACCAAATCTAAACAGAATTGTCGTCAATATTCAGTAGAGATTGAAATACACTGAAATCCAAATGATTGTAACGGAAGTCAAACGAAGTAAATCTTGGATCCGATTGTTTATTCCCAATAGTTATTCAAAGAAAATGATTGTTTGCAAGATACAAAACGAGTGTTGAGTTTGCAAATACTGTTCGTTAGATTTAATTTAATTCACTCATTCAATGGTTTTGTTTATTACATCCGAAATGCTTGGAATTAGAGGTTTCCTTATTTGAGTCTATATTGAAAACAAACCAAATATTATTCGCTTTTCGTAATTGAATTTTTCGCTGTCTTTGCACTAAATAACGAATTACTTAATTAAATGAAAAAATGTGTCAATTTATGAAAATTCGATAATATTTTGTAAATGACGGCAACCCCTCCCTCTTTATAAATATTCATATAGAAATATAGCCAAGATTAACAGTGTATAACAGGGTATAACATAAACCATTTTGTTAAAACTTCAAAATAGAGGTACTTCTCGAGTCAATCATTTGTATGGTTTATATGGTTTTATCTGCAATTACCAGAAAAGGGATCAAATTTGTTATAATGTGAGTCGTTTTTATTAATTACAAGAATCTGCACAATGGTATTCCCGGTTGAGTTATGGAATCATTGTAGCGAAAAGAGAGGACAGCCATCACTTTTGATTCTTTATTTCTAATCCAATGATAACATTATTTCGTTTTATTCTTCAACTGTCCATAAAATTTCAAAATCAATTAAATTTCTTTTGATATTTATATCATTTGATTCAATAAATTCGAACCAATTGTCTCTTCAATTGCTTTAAGAAATGAATAATATTTTTGTGCATTTCATTCAAATATATATTTATAGTTATAAATAGTTATAACTGCTTAGAATTCAAATGTTTTTGATAAAAGCCTCAAACGATTCTCAAATTTGAATGAATTTCTTAGATATGTGTTTAACTCAAACCATTCGTAACGCAAATACCTCTGCTATTGAATGAATTGTTTTGAAGTTAAGTAAAAAAGGTTCAAAAAAACTATTCAATCATTAATTGAATTAATAGATGAGTTGATGGGAATGTTTGGCATTCTGAGAGTGAGAAACACTTCTGTGATATAATTTGAAAAAGTCTTGAGTTAATGACATCTAACAACGTGTCGAATGGAGATAACGAATCCGTTATTCACTTCATTCACTATTCCTTATATTTGTGTCGGCGCTCACATTGGAGCCCAAAACGCAACAGTAAAACAAATTAAAGATATGGCAGTGCTTTCCATTCATAGACATGACATAAAAAAGAAATAAAAGAACAGATGCCTTCAGATGCCTTCTTCTTGTATTCACCGGTGCTTTAGTCTCATTGATTTTGAACACATTCTCTGATCCAAAACAGTGTTTACAATCAAATGTGTGTTTGGATCGGACTTCAAACACATTATGAGCCAAACAGTAGTCACTATCAAACAGTCAAATAAAAGATAAGGATTTCTGGAATTTTTCATTTAATGGCTAATTCTTCAAAAGAATTACTCTAAAAAGGTGCATGCTCCAATTGAGTCGCTTATGACGAAAAATGTTTTCAAATAAATTCCATCATTAGTTTCAAATCAAAACTGTTTCATTAAAAAGTACCAGAAAAGGTACTAGCAAAGTTAGAGATAATAATAATCCAACTTTTTGTTCCTTATTTTTCAGAGATCAGTGGTTTTTTGGCCCAATTTTAAGTGATTTAAGTGAATATTATTTTGAAATTCGTTAACAACTAATGGATTTTTCGTTTCTTTTCTTGTAAACAATTTTTGTGATTTTTCGCACAAAATGTTAACAAAATTATATTATTTTTCATTCGAATCATTTCTTTTATGGGAACACATATTCTGTTCTCAGATATTAGACATTTGAATATTTAAATCATTTTCTGGCAATTTTCAAAGTGCTTTAAATGTCGAAAACTTTGAATGATTTATATGATTCTTAGCAAGGACCAAAACTAAAGTGTCAATTTGATTAAATCCAATTCAATCTAAAGATCTTTACTGAATATTAAATCTAAATCAGGCTTTACCAAGAGCTTTAAAGGGCAGATAATGTAAAATGGCGGGATTTTCTAAAAATCGAGGTCCATTTTTCCAAATTTCAAACTCACCGAAATTGTGAAAACCTACTGGGTGAGACTCTTTGAAATTGAAATTTTGAAATAGAAAATCCATGCTCAATTTTCATGCTCAATGAGGTTTGTGAAGAAAATTAAACTTTTTGAACCAAAAAGATAGGAGTGTTTATCGATGTCATACACATAACCCAAATGACATATTTCGAGTGACAGAGGGTTAGACTCTTGTTATAGAGAAAGGCATTCGTTCGCAAAAAAAATCAATTTTTCGTTATATCACATAAAATAGGAAGAAATGAAGCGCTCCGGGAGGCCTTTCCAGATAATGGAACATTTTTCATATTCATCAGAAATATTCGGTACCTATTCTGAAAAATTCTTCACTTATTTTCAAATTCAAGAGCTCTATATTTTGACATTTTAGACATTCTTTTGGCGAATTGGTCTCACATTAGACCAAATTTCGAATTTGTTTACAAATTTAAAGAAAGTTTACATTTTTTTAATTGAATTTATGAGCAATAAAGTTACTAGATATCATTATTTTAAACTCACCAAAGCATTATATTTATTATATTCTTCAGACAATAAAATATGAATTTAATAGTTTTGAAGTATTATTATTGATATAAAACAATCTTTGTTTAAATTGTTTTTAAGTTTGAACAGATTTTTATTTAGAATTGAGAATATTGAGCAAGTTCAATACAAATTATATTATCTCACTTTAAATACTTTAATTTGAATACAACGTAATTGAAAGACACTTTAAACCAGTGATCGCGAAGGTATCCGACCTCAGGGGGGGGGGGGGTACTTCTGAGGAATTTTTCAGGGTGAGGGGGTAACTCAATTTTTCCGGGAAAAATAGGGCAACCCCCTAAAAAATCACGATCCCTGGCGATCACTAACTCCGACTCAAATCATGCCTTAAAACAATTCTTTTCACGTTTTTGATTAGAAAAAGTAGAAAATCAAATCAAATACAAATGACCACAAAACCAATGAAACTATTTTTTATTGAACAAGATTTGAGGTCTTTATAACTCTCTAAACACTTCTCTAAATAATAATAAATGAAATTTCATTTAAAACTTGTTTATTCCCTTATATTTATTGGAGACAATTGAGTGAATGGTTATAAAAGTTAGACTGAAATTAGACCAGAATTTGAAGACTCAAATTATGGCTCAAATTATGACATGAAATCTCTAGTTTTCATAGTAAAGGGTTTTCAGATTTAAGCCGATGGCTGTCTTAAAGGGTGTTTCGCTCTCACAACACATTTCTAAGAATACATTTAACACCTTTTTTAAGATATCGTGATATGTATTTTCAATGTAATCATGCATTTGTTGACAGACATTGAGTGAGAGATTAATCTTTTTCCGTAATTAACTGATTTTCTTATTTCTTAAGAAAGAGATATAAAATTCAAAGAAATTAGTTAAATATGGTTTATATTAATTTGAAAAATAATACAATTTTTGTCCCCCTCTCCACCTTCCGCCTGAAAATTAAAAAAAAATCGAAAAATTGTAATATAAATCCGAGGAGTTTTGATTTCCCCTGAATTTTTTGAAAAATTTGGAATAATTTTTGGGCCTTTATTTTGCTGATCTGAGATCGAGAACATATCCTGGTAAAAATACCCCATCCTTTGGGAATCACCAATTCTGTGCCAGAAAGACATGCTTTCGCGAGAATAGTGGTAACAGAATTCCCTTTTTATATCATTGACTTATCGATTCAATTATCGAAGATTTTGTTATTCTTTGTGATCAGACTATTATGGATATAGCTATGCGCTTGGCTCAACTCTGTAGCTCTGTAACTGTGTAACACTATAACAAGATCAAACAAAAATTCACTACAATTTATTATCCCTTTCAGACATATTTTAAAAGTCTCTGAATTTTGGCTCATTTTTCTATAATAACATCGATTTGAAGCCATGATATTTCTTTTGGCAAAACAAGAATATGTAAGATCACCAAGGCTATACACTGAAAATATGCTTCATTTAGATGTAAAAGTGATAGAAATATGCAAGCTCATTAAATTTTTGTTTTGATACAAATGATATTTCGCATTAAACATCAGATAATTCAATGTTTTCTTTTATTCTAAACAATTCTGTTTTGAAATTCTTTTCCAGAAAGCCTTCGAATAGAGAATCCGATTTGGTATATATATCATCAAGATGCTTTTTATGTTTCTTTAAACTTATAGAAAACTATTTTGAATAAAATAAAGCAATTTAAAATGTAAACTATAATTAGGAATAACCATGCTACTAAGTAAACATTTAAATACCAATATTTTATTAATTCTTAGCTTGATCAATATATTTTTCTAATATGTATTTAAGAATATTTAGTTGTTTTTAAGAATATTTTCTGTAAAAAGTTTAGATTTGAAAGAGAATTGATTTTAACCAGACATCACCAGCTCTTCGGCTTAGGGGCTATTAGGGGGTGTCCTAAGCTTTTTTTCGGAAAAATATTTAGGGGGTTTAGGGGAGGGTATATGAAAGGTTTTGTGGCTAAAATGCAAATTTTTCTCCGGCCAAATTTCAGGGAGTGGGTATTTTCAATAATTTGGGCCTCAGGGGGTATTCCGGGCTACCCCCCTTGGTGATGTCTGATTTTAACATAATTTTAATAACAAATCTCTCTCTCTCTCTCTCTCTCTCTCTCTCCCTTCCCTCCAAATTATGACAAAGAATTTTGAGTAAAATAATCGAATATGTTATGCTGGATGAGATAATTTGACACAAATTCTCTGTTTATTAGACTAAATGTCAGAACTATTGTTATATCGAAAGCTGAGGATAAAAACAATTGAAAGCTGAGCTCAAATTCATATTTTCATAAATAATTAACAAAAGAGATTTGATCTGACGTTATATTGGAAGCGATCTATCGATTGGTTAAATAGACTATTATTTAATAATTGTTTGGCGAACTGTCCCACACTTTCATTGAATAATTGATTGAATATATGCTTTTGGTTTAATATCAGGAGTGAATCCATTTTAGTGTAGCTTTTATGGCATGAATTTGATGGCAAATAAGTTTAATTACAGTGATTTTGAAATCCATTAGAGTTAAGGTCTATTCTATTGGTATTCACATCAAGTTTATTATTTGAGCGCTTAGTAGATGAAGGATCCAATTAACTCATTTTATTTAAGAATCAAATTCACCGCTTTATATATTAATCACATTTCGTTTATTATTAAGTAATGTAACAATTGTTTCAAAATTGGCTCAAAATTATTTTATCTGACAATCAAAGCATTGGTTTCTTCCTTTGTTTGAACACTTTATTAATTATAGCAATTCTAGTATTCATTTCTTTTTCTTATTTTTTCACTACATTTACTAATGTAGTATATGGATTCTTCAACTAAACCACCCACCCCCCTTGTTTATTAGCAACGAGAATTGCTCTTTATTATCAACGGGGCGATCCTGTTTATTAGCAATACCTTAATAATAAAGAAAAAATCCTTTCTTTATTAACAAGGTGTAAATGTAGTGCTTATTGGTTTCGCTTAAACCTTGTTTTTTGTGTGTTTTGACTTATTTTGACTCAAACTTGTTTTTGCAATTAGAGTAGAATTTCTCCTTGGTAATTGTTAACCAATAACCTAATCGGAGTAAAAATAAATAAAAAGCTTTTAGTTATAAATTCGATGAAATGTTACTCTCATTAATCCCAACAATAATTGGAAGTAATGTCGAAAAATTTAGCGAAGGATAAAAACATTGCTCAGTTGTACAAGATTCAAATGTTATTGAAAAAGGAATTAGGGTAACTAGCTTAGTATCCTATCAAATGTAAGTAATTCAAAAAATAATTATACCTAGAATTCAGAATTTTAATACAGCATTGATCCGAATAAAAGCAAATACCAAGATAAATTCATTGAATTATAGTTGAAACTAGATCCTTTTTTATAGCTGGACAGACGTCGGCTACTGACCGGTCTATAGTGATGGCTGGAGGACCAAGGTAAACATTTTCCAGCCAAAAATTTCATTAACTTAAAAAAATATTGATCTAACTGATCTACCTAGTATATATTTTATGGTAATTGAATAATTCTAAAACCCCTGAAGCTCTTGTCTAGCAAAATATTCCTTTAGGTTTGAATCCAGTTCTATCATTAAATTTTCATGATCAAATCATGTTTTCCATTAAAATATGAGCTATCTAGTTAATTTTTGATATACCCTATGTGTCGGCTTCCATATAAAACTCATTAAAATTCATGATGCGATATAGCTAGTTCATTTATATTCATTATTTTCTAAGAAACCCTCAAAAGTTAATAAAAGTTTTCGTTTTTGTCAAAAATAATAACAACTGAATTGTTGGCTCGTTTTGACTTAATTTGTTACAAGACCATTTCTTAATGATTATAGTTAATTGACTTTCAAAAGACCAGGATGCCTGTATATAACTGATCTAGCTATAATATTACATTAGAAAGTAGTTTATTTGCTGGTATTTTTCCCTCTTATATATTCGAGTATTTCTAAGGGTATAATCAAACTGTTATTTCATCTTGATAAATAATTGATATCAGAAAAGAAGGAAAACTTCCATAATTATGTGGAATATCAGTGAATTTATTGGAGCTCTCGAAACAAAAGCCGACAAAAAGAGAAAATAATGGATGGATTTAATGTCTCTTATATTCTTGGAAAAGGTATTCTACTGTTAAGAACTTTTGATTGAACAAGGAAAGCCTTTCAATAATGCTTCTAACAGCTTTTACTCTCCATTTCAAAACTAACATGCTCACAAAAAATAATATTGATTCTGGATAAACATATTAGTTGCTAGGTGCTGCCCTGATATAGTTTCCGTATTAATACAAAAGATGTTTCCCTGGGTGATATCACTTTTATTAGATCAGTTCAAATATTTAGTTAACAAGATAAGTCAATGATGACAAGTACAGAGATATCTAATGAGATGTGAAGAATCTAATAAGAAATTACTTCTTGAAGTGATAATAATTGATTCCTTATTTGAATATAATAAGTAGCATGCTAGTTTTCGATGTCAAGTCTAATATAGTCTAATATAATATTTCACTTTTATTGAATCAATTTTCAAATTATTTTATGTTTTGTTTGTATTTTTCAAACATTTAATCAAATAATTGAATTGAAAAAAATCGGTTTTCATTGAAAAGATTTTTTCATAAAATGCGAGCACAGAATGAAATGTTGTAATACTTGTGTTCATAAAATGAATTTCTCTTTTTTCTGTTTATTTTTTAAATGGGCAAGGTCTATTTTGCCAAATGCACTCAGAGTTGCAAAACCATGTTCATTTATTGGCAATTAAAGAGATTACTCCCTCACCACCACCTGTGGCTTTACCATCAAATTCTACCCTAGGCATCCATTAAAGGCTTTGTTGTTTATTTCAGAGAATGTATTACTGGTTATGTAATAATCTTGGGAAATTGAAAAATGTTAATAATAAAAGAGTCAATTCGTATAAAATCGTTGAGAAATTTGATAAAAATGAATGTTCCAGCTCAATAGTTTTATGATACAAGTATTGACTATTGTAAAGTTTTATCTTATCAAATTAGCTTGGTACAAATATTTTTATATACGTGCTTTTGGTACAGACTTTCAATGGGAAAATTGTCACTCAATTAGTAATTACATAATAGCGCTCAGAATAATGTTCCGCTCCGTTGACTAAATGGCGACAAAATATTTTTCCGATGGAATTACAGTTAATGTTAAATATCTTAAGCAATGCGATAAAATTAGATGACCAAGGTGGAAATTGTTATTTTATTCCAATATATCATTAATAAAGAAATGAATTTAAACTTGCAATTATCAAGTTCAGCTTGATAATCAAATTAAACCAATAGACTTTATGGGAATCGTTTCTGGGAATGAAACTATCATGACAGCACCTAGCAACTAATGGTTATAATATCTTGCTCAATAATTTAATGGTCAAACAAGTTTTAAATTAAATTTACCGGCTTATTATATGCCAGACGTGTCATTCCATCCGTGCATGTCATTTAATTTAATCAAGTAAAAATTATCACTTTAATAAAAATTCCACTGAAAGATGTTCCTGCAAATTGAAAAATAGATTTATTCCGTATGAAGTATTCTAATTAAGTGAAGTCTTTTTGAAATTGAATATAATTTTGTTGAAGAGTTCTGTTAACTTAATCTCTTTTTTCGTGAATAGCTTGATAAGAAAATTCATTTCAAAAAGTTATTTTCATCCAGTAATGACCAAGAGCATATAACCTCATGAATTGGGATACCTTGGTCATCATTGATTTTATGTGGATTTTGTAACCAAATATAAATGAGAAAAATTTATCAAAGAATAAAAGCCATGAATTCAATGGAATTTATCTCAGGAAATGACATTTTTTTATTCGAAAAACAAATAAATTACTCATTTTTTTAGCGCTTGAAATGAATTTAATAATTAATGGAAAAAATTGAAGAAAAAAAACGAAAGTTTGGAATAAAAACGTTTAGTTTTCCAATAATTTTAGGCCAAGAATAGGAAACTCTGTTTCGTAACCGGATTTTCCAGCGCTAGACTTCTCAGACTTCTTACTGCTCTCTTCATGGCCTGTCTTTCCATATCCAGACAGTCCGCCACTGGCGGTCAGTCCTTTTGTGTCGTGTCCTTGACTGCCCTTGGCAGAGACTGCGCCAAAAGCACCCTTGTCACCTTTGGTGATCTCGGCAGCCTTTTTACTCTTCTCGCCCTCTATATTGGTTTTGATGTTCTTCTTATCCCACGCCCACGCTTTGATGAACCCTGCTCCTCTATCATGAGAATATTCGCCGTCCTTTTTAAATTTTCCATGTTCGGCTTCGGCTTTTGCATCAAGGTGTTTATCGTGAAAGCCGCCTACCTTGCTGAATTCAGCTTCTTTGTGTCCAGAAACCGAATGTTTGCCCAATGAACCAAACTTTTTGCCGGCTGAATAATCAAGCAGAAAAGCAGAAAAAGATGAATTTTTTGCTGAAATTTAATTTCAATAAAATATGTTTTCGACGAAAACGAAAATATGTTTGTATTTTAAGATTCTATTCTAGGCACTATTTCGTAATTGAGTTCCTTGTTGATATAACCCCTCGACAAATACAAGATTACTTTTTTTCATTTTAAAGATTCGTATTTCAAAATTTAATCTTGGTAAAAATTTAATATGTTTTGAACTTACAAATCAATTTCTTCCTTATGAAATCATGTGCTGTTTATTCTTGCTATTTATTTTGCATGATTAAATTTCATGAAATCCTCCATTACTATGTAAATATAACAAAATGATACCTAGGTCTTTTGTTAGAGTTCATTGTTTGATAACTAATTTGTCTGAACCAAGGATAAGCATATCAAGTATATGTCTCACGTTTTATTTTACACTTTTTGAACAAAATGTTACCAAGTTTAAATATTTCAACAACGATATCAGTGATAAATATCTCAAAGCAAATATTTTAAAAATATATCTAGATCTCTACATCTAGCTCACACAGCTTCTAGTCTTCTGAGTAATCAAAATTCATTATGTTAATTAAGCAAGTTCATTAAAATATTGTACAGTAAAAAATTGATACATAATATTCCTCTAATTATTTCAAATTCTATGGGAAAAACTAACCTTAATGAGATGCATCTTTTGCTAGCTCATTACTTTAATGGCTCATCTCTTTTTCCATGTTACCCAGGAGATTAAAACTAGTGAACATACCTGCTTCCTTAAAATCTGTTTTATGATGTTCCTCATCATTTTTGTCATATTCAACACCGGAGTGGAAATCAAGGTCTTCCTCTTGATCTTCCCCTTCAGGTTCAGTATATTCATCCTCGGAGTAGTCCTCGACGAATGACTCCGGTTTGTGGACAGGTCTGAGTGGAGGGATTGGCTTTAGAGGCTTTATTGGGAAGTCTTTCCAGTGCTCTTCCCGTGGCTTATGTTCGTAATAGTGATGAACAGTCTCTGGGTTTTCATATTCAGTATTAATATCATTATTATTATTATTATTATTGATATTCATATTATTTTTGTAGTCATTATTGAATTGTCTGTAAATATTATATCCGTTGTGGTTATGAACGCCATTAAAACGATTCGGAAGATATCTTATTCCCTGTTTGTATGGATTGTGGAAATAGTTGGCCCCACGAGAGATATACTGGCACTCGGATAGTTGCAAGATCACCAAAAAGGGCAAAAATAGTTTCACAATGTTTTGCATTTTTTAATTTTCGGCACAAATTTTTATATAAAACATAAGACTATTTCTCTTTTAGACTGAGAATTGTGTGAAAAAATGTTTTGGTTTTTGGAGAAAAATAGTCGTTTCCTCTCTTTTCTCATGTTTTACTGCTTATTGACATGTGTTTTCAAGGTGAGCTTGTTAAGTTTCGGTAGAAAAAACTTTTCTTTTAATTCGTTTTTTCGACAATTTTCCGGCGAATTTCATTTTCTGAATGAAAACTCAAATTTTTTGTCTAATTGCTTGTTAATAAGCAGTGGTGCGCAAGGGGTCGGCTATTTGTTTTTCTACTACAAACAAAAAAAGATAATTGACGGAAGTACCTAGCACAATACGGTTATATTTGATGGTTATTTTCATAATATTTCACAAGATTTTGTTTAAAAACAAACACAAATTCAATCAATAAAACAAATATTTAGATTGTTTGCATGATCAAACTTGAACTGTGATATACCTTGATAACGTTTTTTTCATTAAATACCTGTTTTATGAATGAGTGGATAAAACATTTTTATTAAAATACTTGAATTTGAAGTTTTTTTTTTCATATTTCTTGGAAGAGGTTTATTTTGAAATTAGTTTTTTATTTGATCTTGTAATTCAAGCAGAGGCTTTTTAAAAATTCAAATTTGTATAATTTGAAAATTTCCCTTGATAATTTATTTTCGTCTATTCCTAAAAATTTCCAGAATATTTAACGATGCACTGTGCAAGTAAATAAATTAGGTAGATAAATTAGATTCAGAACTGAATAAATTAGAATTAATTTCAAAAGGTTTCAAAAGTTTACCTGGAACTTTCCCAAATTAAACCCTAGGGGATATTTGATAGACACGTGGCTCTCGTCCTAATTAGAATAACACTGAAAAAAATTATAATTCATTAATAGCTTGGTAATTATCCTCTATTTGTTTAATATAAGTCTTAGGTTATGTGTGTGTTAACTTAATTGATTTAACCTTGCAAAGCTTTCTCTCTCTAATTAAAAACTAATTTCAATGTTTTTGATTGAATTATCATTTTATTTGGAAAATGTTAATTGAATATAAAATTATCTTGTTCAAAATCTATTAAAACAAATAAGAGTTAAATCATATTTTCCACTTATCGACGACATTGTGATCTCGGAATACAGTCAGAGGAATGAGAACTCCTCTTAACGTAACCACGAATACAGTCACAGCCGGGAACACACTGACGAGAACAGGCCCGGGGTCTCAAATTGCGGCAATTAGGGGGACAGGCACTGCCACAAGTGTTGTAGAACTTCCCAGGTCCACATGCTGAAATTTTATATAGTTAAATGTATTAAGTATCTTGATAACTGCTATTTATGATAGTCTATTATATTTTATTTAAATTAAATAAATTAATTGTCCATGATAATTCTGACTTCATAGTAATAGTCATTAATTTTGGTCTATTTTATTTACATATATTTTTATTGTTAATCATAAAAATATATATTTAATAAATGATCCATGTACAATGTAGTAAACTTACATGGCTGACTTCTTGCGGTTATCAAAGCAATAGTTGAGACAATTAAGAGTAAAATGATTATTTTGGAATTCATCTTGCTCGTCTCGGTTTCAATTGATTGTCGATCGAAAACAAGAAGCCTTATATAGCCCTCAAATTTGATGTTTTTTATTATTTTCCGCCGAAAACAATAAAAACGTATTCACTGACAATGTATTCGGGTTTTGACAGGAATTCAGAAATTATTCCTTTTTAATAAATAAATTTACATATAGTTATCTAGAACATTTTTTATGCAATTAGATTGAAATCCTGGCATTTATTTCGGAAGGGGTTTCAAAAATAAAAATCTCAAATCCTTTTCTACAATATATTTAAAAAGTACTTCAATTAAATGATTCAAACTTTTTCCTGGATTTTAGATATAAAAAGAGCTAGTAAAGATATGTGTATATTGAATAACTCGAAATTTCCCTTTATAATTCACTTTTTAGAATCTTAGCAACAATTCCCAGGCTAAGTCAAGCGGTACTCCGCACAAAAGAAGTTCCCAGATGATTCTTAGAATTCTTTGAATTGAATAAATTAAAATTAATTTTTAAACTTAAACCAAGAACTTTCCACTTGCAAGAGCACTCACATCAAAGAAGATCGCCCACCTTATTCTCAAGTCAACTTTGAATTCTAGAATGTTCAAATGAGCTTAGAGGAAGATCTAAACTCCCTTGGACATATATAAAAGAATTTACTTAAAAGAGTTTTAAGATTTTAATCATTAATTCAGATTCTAGAAAATGTTCATGATATAATTAAATTCTTATCCAATCAGATGCAATCATTTTAAACATGATGGTCCCTGTTTATCTCTTTTTCCAAAGTTTCCTGGATCACAGCCAGTGTCTCATTCTTTTTGCTCTCATACTCCGGCTTTCCGTCAGTGATATACTTATACCAATTCCGATAAC
The DNA here is from genome assembly GCA_034698165.1 of Punctoribates punctum. NCBI lineage: Eukaryota > Metazoa > Arthropoda > Arachnida > Sarcoptiformes > Punctoribatidae > Punctoribates > Punctoribates punctum. The sequence continues at coordinate 8,643 of JAQGBD010000467.1, read as the reverse complement.
TGTCAATCATTGGGGTTATGTAATCCCTCAGCCCTTCTTCGGCCACCACTTTGACCTTGTTAAAGTCTTTCTTATAAATGTCGATCAGATGTTGGGCCACCTCTTTGGCCTCTTGAGCTGTGCCGTTAAGAACAGCGGCCGTCCTCTCCAGCCTGGCTTTAAACGCCTCCACATTGTCGTGGGTCCGGTTGGCCAACTCCTCTTCCACTTGGAGGTACTGTGGGTGCCATTTTGTATCCTTGGCCACGTCGATCAGGAAATCCTGGTTCTGTTGATTAAGATTTTCGCCGACTGGTTGTTGCTTGCTAAAACCTAGAATTTAACCATGTTCAACTGAATTTTAAATTGAATTTAATTTTCTACCCACCAAATTGGTCCTTGGGAATGCTGGCATTGGGCACAGAGTTCTTGAATACCTCGGTCCAAATGGCAGACTCATTGATTTTCTTGGGTTTGGGGCCGCGTCCGGAACAGGTGTCGGACAGCATTGAAATCACTATAATTAAAATATTTGTCACTAAATAATAGCCCATTGTTTGCAGTTTTTAATTAAATTAGAGGTTTGTATACAAAATGGTTGATATGTTTTACTGGTATTTGTACTACAGATGGTTTTCTTTTTCTTTTTTTTTTAAAATTTGAGCTTGGTCATTGTCTTGGAAACTTCATAAAAAGAAAAAGCAATTTATATTAAATTCTAAAATTGCTGGTTTATTTTTAAGTTATCCTTTCATTGAGGATCCGTTCAAAGGCTTTACTTCTTTTTTATGATTTTACTTAAATTTCAAACTAGATCATTTTTATAGAAATATTAAGCCTTTTGTGAATTTTTCGCTTTTGATGAAAGAGAATTGAAAATGTTGTACTACTTCGTTGCTGCTAGGTGAGTTTGACGTTTTATAATCTTTTTTAAAGCTTTTTGTATTTTGATTTAAAAAAAAGATACTTTGAGCAAGGTTATTTTGGACAATGAAAGTTCTACCATCAAGGACAAGTTATCTAATATTTCAATTTTTATATTCTTATTACAGAATAAGATGCTTCAGGATAAGAATAATGTAGCTTTGAATGAATTGAACATGCAGAAAAGTCAACGCTCTTTTCCTTTGTGATTTGGAATTTCAATTTTCAATTTTCTGGTTAAACTGTCTTGGTACAAAAGTTTATTTCTTGTTGAATGAAAATAATTGTGTTAACGTCAAAGGTTTGCTTTTGAATGCTTCCCATATTCGGTGCATTTAAAAAAATTTTTCCAAGAATCAATAAATAAAGTTCAAAGTAAATTTCATTAAAATTTAATGTCAGTCAAATGCCGACTAAAAACTTTGAATTATTGATCTAGATCCTCCATTAAAAGATTAAAGTCAATATCCAATTATTTACGGCAAACGTTTTCAATCTTTTAATGGATCAAGATCAATTCAAACCGGATGAGTTGAAGTTCTGGCATTTAAAATTCTAGATTTTAATGGAATCTTGGTTTTCTTAAGATTAAAGTTTATATCAAAGTTCAAAATTGGCATGATTATTTAAATTTATTCATGTGGTAACTTATTCAAAGGATCACGTGGTTCCCCTCTATAATCATATCCATCCTGGTCGTAGCCACCTTGATGACTAACACCTTGCTCATATCCGTTTTGTTGATGATAATCTTGTTCATTGAAGTCTTGGTCATAATAATCACTCCCGTGTTGTGGTCTTAGCGTTGTTTTTGTGAATAAAGGCTTAAGAGTTCTGATTATTGGCAGCGGTTTCATAGGTTTAAGTGTTGGTATTCCTCCGATGTTTATATGAACCTGGGTACTTGCAGGTTGTCTATTGAATTTATTTGGCTCTGGCATACCGCCAGGATAATCTGGTGGATAGGAGCCGTACTCTGGTTTGTGCACATTTGGTCGAACATTAGCCGACACGGGTTTGTATCCGTTGAGTAGACCTGAGGCCGGATTCAGCCAATCAATCAGTTGGAAGGGAGTGTCCATCAGTGGGTTTCCCGAATGTATCGCTGTATTGCCCGTTCCGTTTTGTTCGGTGATCTGGGTGATATTCTGTTCTATGTGTATTTCTATGAATCCTTTTTGTTCATTAACTAGCTCATTTTCTATTGGTTCCGTTCCTTTCGGCCCTTCCGTTGTTTGTTCTATGAAAAAGAAATTATAAAATGAACAAGCAAAATTTTATAAATGTTTGTTATATTATTGAGTGAAAAATATTGACACAGAATAAATTTTTGATTTATCTAGGTTATATTTGAATTACTTGAATTCCGTAATGGAATGACTCCCGGGTCAGGCAATCATTTTTCAATATCCTGGTAATTTATTCATAATTATCTTACCTGATAAACAAATGGTGGAAATTGAAAAATTAATTATTAGAAAACAGAGTGGAAGCAATTGTTTCATGATAATGCAATTGCTCATGCACATTTTAACGCAATTTCCTGATTAATTCTTTACTCTCGTAAATAATGGAATAAAATGTATTTTTCTTTGTTCACTGGTTTTATTTTTATCAGGAACAAATACTTCAGTTTAATGGCAGCTTAGAATTCAGGTCAAACGGAATGAGCAAGCTGAAAATTTATTCCTAAATTCAATTTTTTTAATCAAAATAGGTCACAGAGTTTTCATCAGGTTTATTTTAACGACGACAAGAACACGAATTAGGTGCTTGGTAGACTATGAAATTATTATAATTTTCTCCAATTCTATTCAGATATTTTCACCCTGAATAATTATTGTTGTGTTGTTAGTTTTTACATGACAAAATTGAAATCACGGTTATTTGTGCTAATCAATTTATTCATTGTAAAATAGTTTTAATTCAAAAATTTTCACCATGGGCAAATCTGTAAAATTTCTCTCACTAATTAAATCGGTTTTGTGTGATGAGCGCCGTTTCTATGGCAGAAACAACTGGAGGTTGGCTAAATAATGGCGAAAAAAGAATCGGGAAAAATTGGCGAACGGTGGAGTTATTCGGGATCTAAGACCAAGAATTTAATGCCACCACTAGTTTATTTGAGGCCATCACTAGTTTTCATTCATGAAATAGGCATTGAACTTGTTAATATGCTACTAGCTATGAATCACTCGATAAGAAATCATGAGTGAATCATATTCACTGAGCATATTAACAAGTTCAATACCTAATTCATGAATGAAAACTAGTTGTGGCATTAAATTCTTGGTCTTCTTTCCCGAATAACTCTACCGTTCGCCAATTTTTTCCGATTCTTTTTTCGCCATTATTTAGCCGTTCTCCAGTTGTCTTTGCCATTCAAAGGGCCAGGAACACACCGAACCGATTTAATTAGTTAGAAATATTTTTCTTCACATAAAATGATATTGAAGAAAAGCTACAAATATTACCTTGCACATATTATATTAATAGACCAAGTTTTCATTGTGTCTTAATTTGGATTTTCTAAGAAATTTATTCTTATTTTTCAATACGAATATCGGTTTCTTTAATAAGTAAAAAATCTGATCAATTTATGATTAGTGGTCGCGAAGGTACCTGTGACCCGAGCCCTCAGGGTGGGGGATAAGATACCTCAGAGAAATTTTTCAGGAGGTAGCCCTATTTTTTCCGAGGCCTCGAGAAAAAAAAAACTAGAAGGGGGACCAAGGTACACTTTTTGTGCTGAAAAATTTTTCCCCCACTTTTCCACAGCCCCAACAGGAAGGTATCCTCCAAACCTAAAAAATATGGGTGTTTTGGGCTAACCCCTTCCTTTCATTCGACCCGCCCCACTATTTCCTGACTAGTTTTTCTTTAAAAGTGCAATTGCACCAAGATCAATATGATTTGCGATATACCATTGATTGATTGATTTAAAACAAATCGGAAAACTATAAAACTCCTAATGAGAGCTCAAATATTTCTGATACACTTACGAAATGTTATTACAATTTCAAATTACCCAGCTGAAAAGAAAAAACTTTTGGTGTTACCATTAATTTTATCATGATGGTCTCCAGAAATACCCAGTGGTAAAAGGAAAAATGCCCAAGATCAGTTTTATACCAGTGAATCCCTCGACATTGAATTTTACAAAAAAAATTGTCTTTTCTTGTTCATGTGCCTCCAACCCCTCTGACCCCTCTGACCCCTCTGACCCCTCTGACCCCTCTGACCCCTCTGACCCCTCTGACCCCTCTGACCCCTCTGACCCTTCTGACTCCTCTAACCCTCCCCAACCACCTGCTTCTGAGATATTTCATTAACATTATGTCTACGAAGAAACACTAGGTCTTTAGGTTTTCTAGCTCTCTACCTTGACCCTTCAATGAGGTAATTCAATGTCGGGCTCTCTCTGGGTCATTTTGGATTGGCCATTAACTTCTCCATATTAATTGAGGCTGGGCAAATTTAATCAAAACAAATCTATTCAAATGTGTTAATTAACTCGAAAATAAATTAAACATTTAATTAAGCAAGCTCATACATCACTAGTTCTAATCCAGGAACTAATTTAAATGAAAGTTTTCTATTAAGTTCTCCAAACAATCCAAACATTTACACAAAAAACAACAAAAAAAAACATTAAATCGAAAAAAAATAAACGAAAACTGCTTTCAATTAATTATAATTCTATTTGAAATTCAAAAACTAATTACCCGAACAAAAAACAACTTCTGATTATTCAAAGTTAAATCAATTCTAAGTGCTTTAGTGATGGGTTACCAAGAGGGTCACTACTTCGGTCTAGGTGAAATTGAAAATCCTGGAAACCCACCAAAATTTTCCACAGACTGGGCGTCATATTGAGTTTTTGGCCGCCATTTTGTAACTCTTCCCAAATATATGATTCAAAAGCTTCTATTTGAACGACTATCGAACGCCCTGTCCTTTATCCTGTCTGATTATAATTGAGGAAAACTCATTTAAAAACTTCCAAGAACTTCTTCAAAAACCCACAATACACGAAGCTCTTAAGAAAACTGCCAAGAGCATACTGAAAAACAAACTCGTTGAAATTAATTGATTCTAAATAATTCAATTAATTCAATGAAATGAAAATTTTTGTTCAGACACTGGAAAAATCATAATCAAGATAATGGAAAATAAAAATTTCAATTTAGTGCTGGTTCACCATGATTATATTGTTTTATCAACATCATTTTATTTTCAAACTTATATTAGGCTTTTAAAACTATCATGATATTATCATCTATCAAATAGTGCCCGAAATAGAAGTGAAAAATTATTTCCTAGAATATTTCACTCTTATATAAGAATAAATGTTAATGCCTTGGTCATATACATCTGATTACCCGAGTTATCCGACAGAATTGATACTTGTTCAAATGAAATCATGCAATAAATTATAGATTAGCTAGGTAATTGAATAAACTTGGAAAGATAACAGTGGACGAGATGAACAAACGAAAATAAATTAATAAATACCAGGATCTAATGTGTTAGTGTATTGTAATGTATTTATAAATAGAATATATTTCACCTTGGATATTTCTCTTGAGATTGAAATAATAGCATCACTAAAGTGCTAATTGATTGATGAGATTGAAACTTGAGTTTAATCAAGAGTATTTATTCAAGACAATAATGAACAAGTTAGAAGAATGCAGTGATGCCCAAAGAGGGTTTACCCAAAATACCGCCCCCCACTTCCCCCCGCCTGAAATTTGATGTCGAAAGAATTCCTCTCGATCTGATTTTTTTCAACATTACGTCAACGGATAAGCACTACGTCTGTCGATGTTTTGAAATTTGAAATACTCTTCTTTGAGGTAATAATTTTTTCCCCCTCCCCTCCCTGACCGAAGGTGCTTGAGCATCATTGGAGGATTATTCATCAAATTTATGATTATCGCAATATTAAATTGTAAAGTGATCTCGATAAACTAATTTTCATTTTAAATGAAAAATTCAAATCGATTTCTATTTAATGAATGATTTGAATATTTTCGATATTTTAATCGAAAAAAATACCATTTAATCAATAAATAATTGGACTAATATAGAAACTTGGTTGATTTTATTCACATTTTTATATCCAGCAGAAAAAAACTAATAGATCGTCAAAAATGACAGATTATTATTGAGTTTTGTGAACAAACATTTCTCCATTTGTTGAAAACTGTGTGTCTTTTGCGAGAAAATAAACCCAATTTAAAACTAAGTCAATATTTTCTCTATTTTATTGTCAATAAAGAACTAAATTATAACTTTCCTCAGACAGAATGATCAGAATTTGAGCTTGCTAAACTCAATTGTAAGCATTGTTAGCGACTCTGATTTGAATAAATAAAACTAAACTTATTTTTTATTTTGTACTAAAAATATTTGTGATATGCATGAGTTGAGTAATATTAATGTAAAATGAATTTACCATGATTAAAGCTAATTTTGTTTGGGCCCTTCCCTCTATCCACCCCTGGTTTCAATTAAACTTAACTTTTACTGGCCTTTTATCAAATCTAATGATTGGTTTTGCTATAAAATCAAATGTTTTTGCTTCGTTTGAAGATTTTACTCGACTTAAGAGAGGTTGAGAGAGAGGTTGAGAGAGAGAGAGAGAGAGAGAGAGAGAGAGAGAGAGAATTTTATTATCTCTCTTCACTCATAATAAAAATAAACTATTTTTCTCTTTTTTCCAGAATGATTGTGGACAGACTTAAAATGAAAGGAAGTTCTCTATCAAGAAAAGAAGAAAAATAAATTTGTTCCTTCAAAGTTTGATGGAAATATATGAGCAATCAAAGGACACCCAAAAAAATCTCATTATTCGTCTGAACTCAAGATAAGAAATTTATTACAATTATTATTATTTCGACAAAACTTGATATGAATTCAGTGTTGAGAACAAAATCTATGACAAGAAGTTTTGATACAAATATTTATCATTTTTTTGTGTCTCAAATGTTTCGCTAGTTTTTCAATAACCCAGTCATGAAAAATAGTAAACATTGCAAAGAATTCAAAAATCAGTCAATGAGAAATAATTTTAGAATATTTTAATGATTTTTGAATTGATTTCAGGGGTAATCAAGGCGTGAATGGAAATTTAAAAATATTCTTGCTCAAATAAATTAAATTTGTGTTACTCAAACAAGCTTAAATAAGCCGGATTAATTCTCACGAATTAAAATCTATTTGTAATGAATGTGTATAGTATTCAAGAGAATTTACCTTGACCATACACTGAAAAATTCATTTCAAAAATCCATTTATGACTTTTCTGAATAACTGAAAGTCTTTCCCCAAAAAATATATTTTCGACTGAATTCCCAGAATTCCAATCAACGAAAATGGAGAACTATTTTTGGAGAACACACAATACCGGGTCATTTGACTCTCTTTCACATCATATACCTTAAGAGAAAAAAACATTATTATAAGAAACAGGAAATATATTATTATTATTAATAACAAAGTAGTGAAGACAATGTGTATAATAAGAGGAGCTAGTTCATCTTAATCTTCAAGTGACACCACATTTTCCTGCATAAACTTACGGAGAGTTAAAGGAAGGGATCAAAAGTGTGTTCACTTCAATGGAAAAACGGAGTGAAATATGTCTGATCAGTGATAACTCGTTTTGAATTCCCATAAAAGCTATAAATCGTTTATTTGGACAGAATATTAAGGGAAAGCTTTTCTATTCGTTTCATAACTCAATTGAAGAGACGTTACTTTAAGTCAAGTATTGATAGTCTAGTAAATGAGTGTCCGAATCGAATATCGGGTGAGCAAGGTAGTCTTAAGCTATTCCAATTTTCATATCAAGTATAATGTAATTATTTGGTCTTAAATGAACTTAAATGAATTTTTTTAGGAAATTGAGGATTTATTTAATTTGAATTCATCTTGGTCATATCTATTTGAATCGGGAAAGAGTATATTTTTTCTTTCAATTCAAATAATGTTTAGATTTTTTTCAATCTTTATTTCAATTCATTTAATGAGAAAATCATGAAAATAAAGAACAAAATTGAAAGGGATTAAATTGGGTAAATGACCATGCTATTCAAAATTCTAATATTAACGTCACTTAAAATATCGTAAATTTAAATAAAAATATATTTTTTTGTTATTTTAGATCAAAAAACGTTATAAAAACGATTTTAATGAGAAATGTAAGAGAAAAATGATTTTTCATTTAGTGAACAGTTTTCAAGAGATTAATGTTTGGATTATAAGAAACAATTGGAGTGAAAACCAAAACCAAAATGAAAAAAATCTTCAAAACATCTGAATTTAAAACTCTAGAGTATATGGAAAACCTAAAAAATAAGCTTGCATAATTACTAGTTTATTGGAGGGATTGGTTGCGGTCATCTAATTTTAAAAGAATATGAAATTAAGAACCAAATTATGAATATTTAATTAAAAACAAAGAAATTATTTGATTTTATTCGCCATCTATTGACTACAAATATAAATAAAAGAAGATTTATTTATTGAACTTGGTCAATATTTTTATTAAACTGTTTTTCAACTAAAATTATACAAAATATACAAATATTTTTGCATCATTCAAATTCTAATTAAGTCTATGTAAAAGTGTATTGAAAAGGATATAATTTGAGAGACAATTACAGACATAGAGATAGAACTCATAGTTATTCATAGAAAACAAATCCAAACAATAGAACCCAATGTCGGGTC